>MU260318.1:170000-202500 GCA_020310875.1 Ceratopteris richardii
ATAACTGAAAATCTTCTCCAACCAAACTGGCGACAAAGTAGTTGTAAAGGCTGCACGATATTCTGCTTCACTTGATAAAGTTGCAACAGTGGGTTGTCTCTTGGAAGCCATGAGATAAGACTATCTCCGAGAAAAAAACAAAAACCACTAGTACTTCTTCTAGTGTCTCTATCCCCTACCCAATCAGAATCTGAAAATCCTTTTAGTAATAAATGTGTAGATTTAGAGAATACCTTAGCATAATTTGAAGTTCTCTTCCAATATTTGAAGATCCGCTTTACTACTTTCCAATGTACCTTTGATAGATTATGCATGAACCTTGATACTTGGGAAACTGCAAAGTGTATATCTGGGCGTGTATTACAAAGATATATCAAGCACCCAATTGCTTTACACTATAAAGTAGGATCAAATGATTCTTCATCTGCTACTATGTGTAAAGACGCGTACTGATCCATAGGTGTTTGCATAGGTTTAGCTTCAGTCATCTGAAACCTTTCTAATAGTTTCTCAATGTACCTTTGCTGTGTCATATAGATACACTCATCTTTATACAAAAACTGAATCCCAAGTCAATAATTTAAAATTCCTAAATAATTTACATCATAAGTCTGCATCAATTGTTCTTTAAACATTTGCAAATTTTCATTTCTGGGACCTGTGACTATAATATCATCCACATAAATGATTACTATAACCATCAATCCTATTTCAGCTTTGACATAAAGAGTTGGAGCTGCATCTGAGTTATGGAAACCAATGGATAAAAGATATGTGTGGATCTTTTCATACCATGCTCTAGGTGCCTGTTTTAATCCATACAAAAGCATTTATAAGCTTACATACTAAGTGTTCTTTAACTGTTTCTTCAAAACCGTCTAGCTGCTGAATATATACATCTTCATGTAAATCCTCATTTAGGAAAGTAATCTTTATCTCAAGTTGATATACATTCCAATCAAAGTATGCTGCTAAAACAAGTACTGATCTAATAGCTGTCATCCTAGAGGTAGGAGCAAATGTCTCATCATAATCAATACCTTTTTGTTGTGCATATCCTTTGACAACTAATCTGGCTTTGTACCTATCAATCGTACCATCTGCTTTCCGTTTGATTTTGAAGATCCACTTTACACCTATAGCTTTCTTTCCTTCTAGTAACTCACATAGCTGCCAAGTTTGATTCTTATGAATAGAATCAATCTCTTCTTGCATAGCTTTTCTCCAAATAGGAATGTTAAGTGCATCTTTAACACACGCAGGTTCATCTTCAACTGTTGTGAGTGCTATAATATCATGGATCTCAAAGTCTTCAGCAAAACTTACATGATCTTTTTGTTGTTGTTGTCTAGTGTGACTCCTTGTTCTTCCTGTAAAAGTCTTTATCCACTATCCTTCCATGTCTGATATAACCAAGTAGGTGTATCCTTAAATAGTGGTGATACTCTTTCTGACTCTTCAGTTTCCACTAGTTTTGGAATTTGTCCCTCTGAGGCTCTAGGACTTTCTGAAACTCTAGTACTTTCTTCCATTTCTGGAACTAAAGTTTCATGTGGAACTGACTCTGTAGTAGGTTGTGAAATTCCTCTTTCTTCTTCAATCCTAGGAATTTGAGGAGTTTTAGCTCCCTCCTGATATGGCTGAACATGTACATCCAGATTCCGTCTAAAAAATCCAGTCATTTTCACTAATGAACTCTGGTATTTCAGGCTTCAGCCTCTTTATTATATATTTTATTTTCAGCAATATATGCATGAAAAAGTAACTTCTCCTATTTCTAGAACATAAAACCTATATCCTTTGCTTTCAACAGGATATCCAATATAAACAGCTTTCCTTGCTTTTACATCTAGTTTGCCACAATCCTTTTTTTCAATGTGAACATAAGATAGTGATCCAAACACTCTAACGTAGCTCACATTAGGTTTTCTTCCATAATATGCTTCATAAGGTGTAATTACCTTTAAAGCTTTTGCAGAAGACCTGTTCAAAATGTGATTTGCTGTATGTTCTGCATCAAACCAGAATTTTGGTAAAAGCTTCTTGGATGCCATCATGCTCCGCATCATCTCGACAAGTACTCTATTCCTTCTTTCTGCAATACCATTTTGCTGAGGAGTGTAATCAACAATAAGAAGTCAAGTAATACCTTTTTCTTCAAGAAATGTCTGAAATTCATTTGATTCCCATAGAGGAGCGGATATGCAAGGTATGCAGGGTCGAGATGGAGGATGATGAGCACTTTGTATGCAGATGTAGCGCATATGATGGCATGAGAGGCAGATACGAGACTCTGTTTCAGGGCAGCCCACCCTCCGAGAGATCATGGACTCTAGAGACCAACAATAGCTCGGGCCATTCTTACTAGAGATACAGAGTCACAGAGATTCCCTACTCCAGCCTACTATAGCCGCCAAACCAGGAGGGAGACAGAGTCAGCTCACTGAGTTCTTTGTTCCACGACGTGCTGCAGCCCTCCCCCCCTCAGCCCACACACCAAGAGGGGTGACTCTTCAGAAGGCTCAGACTTTTGGAGCTAGGAGACGACCCCGTGCTATAAGATATCGGGCCCTGAGACTTAACGACACCAGATTGCGGGGATCCAGGCTCGTGACCATCGTGCCATGGAGAAGAGACGATCCCATATGATGGCTGATCTCCAGGCTCGTGACCATCGTGCCATGGAGAAGAGACGATCCCATATGATGGCTGATCCCACTGCAACCGTCTCGATGGCCCTGACTCCACCTCCACCTATGTATCACATCTTACACCTGCCCACTAGCACAGGATGGAGCTAGTTAGTCGTTTCAGATGCATTCTCATGCTTGTTGTACTACCCTTTTGCATATAGACTATCATAGCTATCACACTCCATACACCCCCCCACTTTCATGGGTATCTCCACGAGTCCACATGCATACTACAGAGATATGTATCAGCTTTACCACATTTTTTCAGCACTTTTTATCTTCTCTGATAGACAAAAGATAACCCATGTACATCGAATTGTCTCATAGGCCGAGTTCTGCCTCCTAATAGACATAAAAACTCTCTCTCTCTCTCTCTCTCTCTCTCTCTCTCTCTCTCTCTCTCTCTCTCTCTCTCTCTCTCTCTCTCTCTCTCTCTCTCTCTCTCTCTCTCTCTCTCTCTCTCTCTCTCTCTCTCTCTCTCTCTCTCTCTCTCTCTCTGAGCCGCAGACATTCCCAGAGAGGAGCGGATATGCAGAGTATGCAGAGTAGAGATGGAGGATGAGGAGCACTTTGTATGCAGATGTAGCGCATATGATGGCATCAGAGGCAGATACGAGACTCTGTTTGCAGGGCAGCCCACCCTCCGAGAGATCATGGACTCTAGAGACCAGCGACAGCTCGGGCGATTCTTACTAGAGATACAGAGTCACAGAGATTCCCTACTCCAGCCTACTGTAGCACTCCATACAGGAGGGAGACAGAGTCAGCTCACTGACTTCTTTATTCCACGACGTGCTGCAGCCCTCCCCCCCTCAGCCCACATACCGAGCGGGGTGACTCTTCAGCAGGCTCAGATATCTCGAGCTAGGAGACGACCCCGTGATATAGGATATCGGGCCCCGAGACTTCACCGACACCAGATTGCGGAGATCCACGCTTGTGACCATCGCGCCATGGAGGAGAGACGATCCCAGATGATGGCCGATCCCGTTGCAGCCATCAGGGTGGCCCTGACTCCACCTCCACCTATGTATCACATATTACATCCCACCCACTAGCACAGGATGGAGCTAGTTAGTCGTTTTAGATGCATTCTCATGGTTGTTGTACTACCCTTTTGCATATAGACTATCATAGATATAACACTCCATACACCCCCCACCACTTTCATGGGTATCCCCACATGCACACTACGGAGATCTATATCAGCTTAACCAGTTTCTTTTCAGCACTTTTATCTTTTCTGATTGACAGAAGATACACCCATGTACATCGATTTGTCTCATAGGCCGAGTTCGGCCTCCTAATAGACGTAAAAACACTTTCTTTCTTTCTTTCTTTCTCTCTCTCTCTCTCTCAGATGCAGGTAGAGCACATACGTGCATGCATGCCGCGTGTCCTCCAGGCCCGACGAGAGGGACATTGTGCCCTATACAGAGACATCATTGATGGATGGCCCATTGACTAGGGATTTGCGGCCTATGGGACAGCACAGCAAGAGGTGCACATTGCACTCTGGAACTGCAATGGATCTTTGTGGACACATCCAGGGCGCCTCGAGGAGGTGATGGAGGGCAGAGACATGCTATTCTTGACAGAGACACACGAGAGCCCGGGGAGGAGCCTACCGAGGATTGAGGGCTATATGTGGGAGTAAGCTCACCGCCGACAGATGAGACAGCCCACCATATGAGGATCAGGAGGAATAGCCGTGCTCTACAGACAGTCGCTACAGCACAGGGTACAGGTGGTAGCCAGAGACCCAGAGGCACGTTTGGATATGCCTCCAACTATCAGAGGAGGGAGCAGCATATTTCACTGTCTGCTATATTGCACCCATCGGCTCGCGCTTCACACATTCCCCCGAGCAGCCCTCAGGGGTGGAGGGACCAGACACCACATTGCCATATGACTTCCTCAATGACACGATTATGGAGTATACTGGGATGGGCGAAGTCTTCCTTGTAGGAGACTTCAATGCCCGCACTCAGAGCCACCAGTGTGATATCTACGACTTTGACGACCCGGAGATGCTTCGTACCATAGAGGATATGTCTACACTCAGAGCCTCAGCCGACACCGCCACACCCACCTCACACGGCCGACACCTACTCCAGATGGGAGCAACACACCGTCGATTATATATATGGGATGGCGACCTGGCCCACCTCCGGTGGTCTCACCTGCATTCCACCCACGACACTACAGGGGGCAGTGTGGTAGACTATGTTATCGGATCCCCGAAGGCAACACATCTCATCTTCACCTCATTCACTATCCCACCCATACCGATTGGAGCTGATCACGCATATCTTGCCCTCTCCATACACGGCTCACCATGCATATCCCACCCCGTCACCATTCAACCACATGCCCACACCACCATTCACTTTAGACATGAGCTAGCACATATCTATAGCTCCCATGTTCGAGAGCCATCTACTCCCTTGATCCCTCTTCCTCATTGGACACCCTCACCGCCCACTTCTCCTCGATCCTCCACACATCCGCTACTCTCAGCTTTCTATACACTACCCACAGCACTGCACATTCGACACGGTTGGGGCATACACCCCAGAATAGATGGTACGATGAGGAGTGCAGGCAACTATACCGACATCTCAGAGCACAGAGTATCCTGGGATCCATCACAGAGAGGGAGGCACGACGACAGATGCGAGCCCTCACACGCCGGAAGCGACGAGCTTTCAAGGAGCGACAGGAGGCAGAGTTGTTCGACCTTCTCATGAGTAGGGATTGTGCCACCGCGTGGAGGGCCCTATGTGAGCCACGCCCACCTACACCCATAGTAGATCCTCAGACTTCGCATACCTACGCCCAAAGGTAATATGATGTCCCACGACAGCCACCATTGCCGATCCCTCCCACACCGCGTCCTGTGATATCCACCCTATTCACGGCAGGCATGGTACGACATGCCATCCATAGACTACAGCATGGCCGCTCCGCAGATCATACGGGGCTACACGGCGAGCACTTTATATACATAGCAGATGTAGTTTCCCACCTGATCGCCCATCTCTTCAACCGTGCTTTGGTTTAGGGATTACCTGACTCGTGGACTATGCATACCATTACACCTATCCATAAGTCCGGCGATATGATGGACCCAAGGAACTACAGGACTATTATGATAGGCCATATTCTGGCCAAGATCTATGGGGCAGTACTAGAGGCAGAGCTCAGTACACACGCTGAGGCAGCTGGGATTAAAGCACCCGGCCAGGCAGGCTTCCGCCGCACTTTCTCCACCATCGACCACATCTTCGTGCTTCGTTGTTTGATTGAGAGCGAGAAGGCGAGGAAGCAGAGACTATATTGTTGCTTTGTGGATTTCTGCAAAGCCTTCAACATGGTCCCTCGAGAGAGACTACTACGGAGGCTCCAGGAGTTACAGCTACCATCAGACATGCTATGGGCCATCCATGCTTTGTATACACGAGTCACAGGCAGGGTATGCTGCCCTTGCGGCCTATCAGACAGCCTTGTTAGCACCATTGGTGTGAAACAAGGTTTCCCTCTCTCACCCACTCTCTTCGATCTCTACATCGATGAGATCACGGAGTATATACAGCGGGCAGGAGGGCTAGGAGGAGACCTCGGAGGTATGCCAATACACATCCTATTATATGCTGATGACATTGTCTTACTTTCAGAGACACAGGAGGGGTTGCAGTCACATTTACAGGCGCTCGATACCTTCTGCATGGAGAGAGGACTCACAGTGAACCTTGGCAAGACCAAGGTCATGATCTTCCATACATATAGGACACTATGCCATCGCGCCTCTTTCATTGCAGCTAGCGGACAGATAGAGGTAGTGGACTCCTACGTCTACCTAGATGTCACCTTCTCGGGCAGCGCGGGGGTATTCTCCATGGCCCAGGCAGCGAGAGATAGATTGACGCGCGGCTATGCGGCACTTGCAAGATTGGAGAGACGCTGCTTTCAGACACATTTTCAGAAGCCTTGGACTAAGGGGTGGCTCTTTGACACTCTAGTGACACCCGCATTGATGTACGCAGCAGCAATATGGGCACCAGGGATCACGGAGGCGATGTGGACGCGGATTGAGAGGCCCCAGGTCACCATGATCTCACGCTTGCTGGGCCGCAGGCCCTCCGTTCCACATGACATTATACGAGCTGAGCTTGACACACCACCGATGCTAGTGGAGGCCCTCTTCCAGTTGGTGACCTTTATTCTGAGAGTCAGAGAGCTCCCCACTAGCCGACTCACCAGGCTTGCATTTGAGAGCTCTAGACATTTGGAAGAGACAGGGCCATGAGAGAGTATGGTATGCACAGACATACCGAAGGTTAGCAGATCATGGCATGAGCATTACCGATCTCCCCCCTTTTCAGTATGACCTCTCTTCCCCCCACATTACCCTCTCTCGTTCGGAGAGGAATAGGATCATCCGTCAGGACCTACTACAGATACACGTCAGGGAGACATGGATAGCACCACGGGAGCCTCTTCCCACAAAGAGGCAACACTACAAAGAGCACTTCCTGCCTGTGACAGCCGATGGGTTCATTCAGAGACCACGATACATGGATACATACATGGCACCAACTGAGAGAGTGGCCATTGGGAAGCTCATAGTATCATCACACCAGCTCGAGATTGAGGTTGGGAGAGCGACACATACCCTGAGGGACGAGAGATTATGCAGGATATGCCGAGAGGAGGTGGAGGACGAGGAGCACTACACATGTAGATGCCAAGCATATGAGGACATCAGAGACCGCTACCCACTGTCATGGACAAAGGAAACCATCCTGAACCTTAGATTCCATGTGAACCTTGTATCTCATGATTGGTTCAGAATTAGGAGAAACTAATGCTTCCATTGCGTCCAGAACGTTCCAAAACCCTAAGATCGATTGTCTACTTGCTTGATTCGGATATCCAGAACTCATGTTTTGAATTGATGACATCATCGATGACATTATCAATTCGTAACCGCCTTTCATGAACCGCCCTTGAAAACCTATATAAGGAGGGGTTGGCCACATTCATAATCAGTCTTGCCAATACCAGTCTTAGGAGCTCAAGGAGTCGTGACCGCCAAGTAAGTACTCTTCAAGTTCCAGTTCTAGTTCTTGTCTTGTTCCTTGTTCTAGTCTAGTTCTTGGACATCCTATCTTGTCCCCTTGTAATCTCGTAGTACGAGATCCTGTCGAGTTCTTTCGTGTATCCAGTTCATCTCCCAGAAGGGAGTTCTTGTATTCTAGATATCTTTCTCATACTTACGATCCTGGGTTGTGGGATCTCCTGTATCATCTCTAGTCCACTTTTCCATACCTATAGGTCCCGGGTTGACATCTTGTATCAGTCACATATTCTTGTATCATTTTCCCTACGTGGGTGTTCTTGTAATCATAAGTGTATTTCGGAAATCTTGTCTACTGTAGTCAGAGAGCACATCTAGTGCTCCCCTGACATTTTGGCAAGACTAGCTTCAATCCAAGACCAGTCATCATGGAGAATGCTTATGAACAGATTGTAGCAACACTTCAGAGTCTCCAACAACAAGTCGAAGACCTAACTCATCGACAGACACAAATCGAGATGGGACATCCAGGACATGTAGGTGCACTCCTCCAAGAATTACAAGAACGAGTCGGGAGTCTTCAGACAAATCAAGGAAGTATGCAAGTAAATCAACGACCTAGTACATCCTTCATGAGGGAACATGGTGATCGCACAAAGTTCCGGGGATTCTTACAACAAGTCAAATTGTACATCCGTATGCAGCCTGATAGATACCCTGATGATGCATCCAAGGTCGGTTTTGTTGGAACCTTGCTCTACGGTCAAGCATTATCATGGTTCGCCCCAATCCTGGAGAAGGATCTGGCTGTACTTCATGACTATGAGGGGTTTCTTAGAGAGCTCATCGCTACATTTGGAGATGCAGACACGAGTCGAGTGGGACTCGTGTGGCAGAGACAAAACTTCGGAAGCTACGTCAAGGTAACCGCCTTGCCTCTACCTATGCATCAGAATTTAGGCAGTTGATATGTGACCTCACTTGGCATGAAGATTATTTCATAAGCCAATTTAGATGGGGCTTAAGGGATGATGTGAAGGACCTTCTACTCACGATTCCAGAGGTGAAGACATTGAATGAATACATCAACCAAGCCATTCAATGTTTTTGAAAGGAAACAAGAAAAACAAGTAGAAGGAAGACCCCGCCAATGGAAACCTTTCCAGCCTACTCCTAGAGATGAGCCTATTCCCGAACCTATGCAGATAGATGTAACTAGGTTCCAACCTCTAACACCACAAGAGAAACAAAGGAGGGATAACAAATTATGTCTATATTGTGGAAACCCTGGCCACATTGCACTTAATTGTCCCAACAAGAGAACGAACTCCAAAGTCGCAGCCACCCTTGTAAAGCAGGGAAACGAGGAAGTCCAGTTGTAAAAGAGACCATACAGCCGGACCATGATATAAGAAAGGGTCTCATAATTCCATCCACACCCGTAGAAACATGTCTTGCCCATGTCAAGTTAATCATGTCTAAGAAGAACCTTTCCCTTATAGCTCTGGTAGATTCAGGAGCGTCCTCATGTTTCATTGATGAAGGACTCGTTAAGAAACATGGAATTCCAGTACTTCGGAAGAACAAACCAGTAGTAGCTGAAGTAGTAGATGGACGGCCTCTAGCATAGGGGAATATAACCATGGAAACCATACCACTAAGAGTACATCTTGGTGACCATGATTCACACATATGTTTCAATGTAATATCGAGTCCAGAAAATATGGTTATCATCGGAATGTCGTGGTTAAAGAAACATAATCCAGAAATTAATTGGGAGAATAATAAAATTACCCCTCGAGATATCCAGAAGACCCCAACATACGTCGGAGCCAAAGCCTTCATACATGCAGTAAGGAAGGAACCAACATATATGATCTATGCCATACCAGCTCAAGAATCTAAGAAAGATGATCCAGTGCAGCTACCCAATCAGTACAAAGGCTTTGAAGATGTTTTTGAAAAGAAGAATGCAGACATCCTTCCAGAGCATAGACCCTATGATTGTGCCATAGAACTTCAAGAGGGAGCACAACCGCCCTTTGGACCAATCTACAGACTATCCTCAGAGGAACTTACAGAACTACGCAAGAACATTGATGAGAATCTAGCAAAGGGGTTTATCAAACACTCAAAGTCTCCAGCAAGAGCTCCTATCTTATTTGTAAAGAAGAAGGATGGGACTCTCCGGATGTGTGTAGACTATCGCGGATTGAATAAAGTCACTATAAAGAACAGATACCCTCTACCACTCATATCCGAGCTCTTGGAACGCCTTGGGAAAGCAAAATTCTTCACGAAGATTGACCTTCGAGGAGCTTACAACCTTGTCAGGATCAGAGAAGGAGACGAATGGAAGACAGCATTTCGGACAAGGTATGGTCATTTTGAATATGTAGTTATGCCATTTGGTCTCACAAATGCTCCAACTGTCTTCCAACATATGATGAATGATATCTTCCGAGAATATTTAGATGATTTTGTTGTAATATACATTGACGATATCTTGATATTTTCCAAAAATCTAGAGGATCATGAATGCCATGTAAAGATAGTCTTAGAGAAACTAAGAGAAAAAGGATTATATGCGAAATTGGAGAAGTGCTCTTTCCATAAGACAGAAGTGGAATTTTTAGGGTACATTGTATCAGATAAAGGAATTTTTATGGACCCTAAGAAGATTGAGACAATCCTTGATTGGCAACCACCTTCATGTGTTCGAGATGTACAATGTTTTTTGGGGTTTGCCAATTTCTACAGGATATTCATCAGAGATTACTCCAAGATAGTAACACCTCTTACCAAGCTTACCGGGAACTCCAAATTCTCATGGACCCAAGAAGCAAAAAAGGCCTTTCAGACCTTGAAATCAGCATTCACTACCGCCCCAATTCTAGTTCATCCTGATTCCAGTAAGCTCTTCTTCCTTGAGACAGATGCATCAGACTTTGCTCTAGGGGCCATTCTTTCCCAATATGGAGATGATGGACATCTACATCTAGTTGCATATCATTCAAGGAAGTTTTCCCCTCCAAAAATTAATTATGAAATTCATGATAAAGAACTTCTTTCCATAGTAGACGCGTTTGATACCTGGCGTCATCATCTAGAAGGAGAAGCTCATAAAGTCATTGTGTATTCAGATCACAAGAACCTAGAATATTTTATGACCACCCGGATTCTCAATAGAAGGCAATCTCGATGGAGTAACTTTTTATCCAGATTCGACTTTGTCATCACATACCGTCCAGGACGTCATCAATGTCAGTCAGATGCCCTGTCCAGAAGATCTTACCTTGCACCAAAGAAGGGTGAAGAGGCCTTTGATCAACAAGAGAATGTATTACTCAAGCCTGAGCATCTCCAGTTAGCAGCTATCTCTTCAAGCCATCATGAAGATTCAGCCTTGAATCAGTTGATCCGTGAGAATCTACCACAGGATGAATTGTTTTGTAACGTTAAGCAGAAAGCTCAAGAAGGAAAATTCCAAGAAGTAAACGAATTTCAAGAAAAAGATGGGTTACTGCTCTATAAGAACCTATTGTATGTCCCTCCAGGAAAACCCAGGATCCAAGTACTTCAACAACGCCATGACAACCTTGCAGTAGGACATTTTGGAGTGAATAAAACAATAGAACTCATATCAAGGGACTTTTGGTGGCCTCAGATGTGGAAGGAAGTCAAAGAATACATTCGAACCTTTGATACGTGCAATAGATCTAAGATACCCCGACATAAACCTCCTGGCCTCTTGCAACCTCTACCTATTCCAGAAAGGCCATGGGCTTCATTGTCTATGGATTTCATCACAGATCTACCAAAGTCACATAAGTATGATGCCATTCTTGTTATTGTGGATAGATTTACAAAGATGGCACACTTCATTCCAACTACCAAGGCAATCACAGGCGCAGCCACTGCTAGACTTTTTCTCAGGTATATATTTAGGCTTCATGGATTGCCTAATGACATTGTCAGTGATCGAGGTCCACGGTTCATATCCAGCTTTTGGATCAGTCTTTGCAAGCTCCTTGGTGTTCAAGTTAAACTATCCACAGCAAATCATCCAGATGGACAAACAGAACAGGTGAATCAAGTCTTGGAGCAATATCTCCGTTGCACTAGCAACTATCATCAAAATGATTGATTTGAGCTTTTACCCTTTGCAGAGTTTGCTTATAACAATAGTGTTCATGCATCTACCAAGCAGACTCCCTTCTTTGCAAATTATGGACAACATCCAAGAATGGATATACAACTCTCAAATCATGTCAAGAACCCAGCTGCTAGAGACAAGGCCCAGTACCTGATGGACATTCACAAAGAACTCAAGGAAGAGATCCATAAAGCTCAAGAACAATATAAGTACTATGCAGATCAACATCGTGTCCAGAATCCATTGTATCAAATTGGGGATAAAGTATGGTTACTCAATAACATTTGCAAACCTCAAGACCTTGTGCAAAGTTAGATCATCAAAGATTTGGTCCATTTACCATCTTGGCCAAGATAAATCCAGTCACCTTCAAGCTCCAGCTACCAAGTACTATGAGAATACATCCAGTTTTCCATGTATCCATGTTGGAACCATATCAGATTTGACCCTTGAGGGGGGAGAGACCTAGTCCTTCTCCACCTATCGAGATTGATGATCATGAAGAATTTGAAGTCGAGCATGTCCTAGATTCCAGAATATCCCGAGGAAGATTGGAATACCTTATTCATTGGAAAGGGTATGACATCAGTGATCGTACTTGGGAACCTGCAAAAAACCTTCAGAGAGCACCAATCAAAGTTCGAGAATTCCACAAGAGAAATCCAACGAAGCCAAGACAAGATAACATGACCCCTCCTCGTGGAACTCGTCGCTTGAGGGGGAGGTAATGTCATGGACAAAGGAAACCATCCTGAACCTTAGATTCCATGTGAACCTTGTATCTCATGATTGGTTCAGAATTAGGAGAAACTAATGCTTCCATTGCGTCCAGAACATTCCAAAACCCTAAGATCGACTGTCTACTTGCCTGATTCGGATATCTAGAACTCATGTTTCGAATTGATGACATCATCGATGACATCATCAATTCCTAACCGCCTTTCATGAACCGCCCTTGAAAACCTATATAAGGAGGGGTTGGCCACATTCATAATCAGTCTTGCCAATACCTGTCTTGGGAGCTCAAGGAGTCGTGACCGCCAAGTAAGTACTCTTCAAGTTCCAGTTCTAGTTCTTGTCTTGTTCCTTGTTCTAGTCTAGTTCTTGGACATCCTATCTTGTGCCCTTGTAATCTCGTAGTACGAGATCCTGTCGAGTTCTTTAGTGTATCCAGTTCATCTCCCGGAAGGGAGTTCTTGTATTCCAGACATAGTTGCACGAAACGCCGTTTCTGGCGTCCCGAAACGCTACGGCCGTTTCTGCCGTTTCTGGAAACTCCGAAACGCGTTTCGGCCGCCTCAATTTTTTTTTTTTTTTTTTTTTTTTTTTAAGGGGATGAATGTGCTTTGCACTTACAGAAGCACATTTTAACTGTTAGCCTCAACTTTAATATGTTTTAACTTATATATATATATATATATATATATATATATATATATATATATATATATATATATATATATATATATATATATATATATATATATATATATATATATATATATGTATGGATGTATATGTATATGTATGGATGTATATGTATATGTATGGATGTATATGTATATGTATGGATGTATATGTATATATATATATATATATATATATATATATATATATATATATATATATATATATATATATATATATATATATATATATATATATGTGTGTGTGTGTGTGTATGTGTGTGTGTATGTATGTATGTATCTATATATATCTATATCTATATATATATATATATATATATATATATATATATATATATATATATATATATATATATATATATATATATATATATATATATATATATATAGATACATACATACATACATACACACACACATACACACACATACACACACACATACACACACACATACACACACATACACACACATATATATAGATATAGATATATATAGATACATACATACATACATACACACACACATACACACACACACACATATATATATATATATATATATATATATATATATATATATATATATATATATATATATATATATATATATATATATATATATATATATTATACCGTTTCGCGTTTCCCCGTTTCCTCTCGAGACCGAAACTCCGTTTCTTCCGTTTCCGTAGCGTTTTCGTTTCTCCGTTTCCGAAACTCCTGTCAACTATGATTCCAGATATCTTGTCTCATACTTACGATCCTGGGTTGTGGGATCTCCTGTATCGTCTCTAGTCCAGTTTTCCATACCTATAGGTCCCAGGTTGTGGGACATCTTGTATCAGTCACATATTCTTGTATCATTTTCCCTACGTGGGTGTTCTTGTAATCATAAGTGTATTTCGGAAATCTTGTCTACTGTAGTCAGAGACCACATCTAGTGATCCCCTGACACCCACAGCTCTTCAGGGGGCCCAGAGAGATTAGGGCTCTATTGGGGATAGAGGACCACCACTCTCTAGGTCGTTTCCTAGTAGAGCTCAAGCACCGTCGTGCATCACTTCTCCAGCGGGAGATGGAGATACACCTGGCCCCCCCTCAGACTTATATTACAGATTTTTTCAGACCCACAGCCACTCGAGGACCAAGCTCGATACGGGGTGTCACATTACACAGAGCAGAGGAGCTCATACAATAGCGTCGACAACCGAGACCCCCACTCCGGAGAGCCCGTCCACATCAAAGAGAGATTCAGGCGATTCACGCACGCCATGACATGGAGATACGGAGACATGAGCAGCGCACCCCTGTCAATTTGGACATTCAGAGCATTTTGAGGATCGCCATGATGCCTTACCCACTGATGCATTATATCCTACACCCACTCCAGGCACCTAGAGAGTTGTGATACCATCGAGCCTCCCCTCCCTATGCATATCATGTTTGTATCTCACTCATTGAGCATATAGAGTGCATACCCATAGCACCCCACACCCTTGATGCCAGTTATTATCCACTTCTTTTATACCCATTTTTTGTACTCACACTTGATTTTCCTTTTGGGATCACAGTGGATTGGATCATACTGATGTATATGTTTTGTCTCATAAGCCGATTTTGGCCTCTAATAGAAAGAAGAGGGGGAGAAGAGCACATGAAAGAAGAGGGGGAGATCTCCAACGTGGAGATACTCAAGGAAGAAATAAAGAAGGAAATCAAAACGGAGGTAGAATCTACTCGAGAGTCATGGGTGGAAGTAGTACACAAAAGGGTTAAGAAGGAAGTTAGGGAAGACGTGCAGAAAGAAGAGCTCACACGAGTCCAGGATACACTTGAGGAGGAGAGGCTTCGACACACTCGAAGACTTCACATTCGGATTACGGGCCTACCCGAAGGGGTATCACCCGAGGCAGACGCCACTGACATTTGCCGTCGACTTGGATACGAGAGCATGCCCTACACAGACGCATGGAGGGTTGGGAGGGATACATCGCGTTTGCGGGCACTCATCCTCAAGATGAGTTCTGAGGACGCACGGACCGCCTTTTTTAGACGTCGATCAGTACTACGTGGACTACCCGGCGGCACCCTCTACATGGACGAGGACCTCACGCGTATGCAAGTGGCACACCGACGCGCTTGCATGCCACAGATACTCCAGGCGCGTCGAGAGGGGAGGAAGGCCTTTTACCGTGATGGTAAGGTCTTCATAGATGGACGCCCTATCGAATAGGGCCATGCGGCCTATGAGACATCACTACACCAGGAGACACCACTCAGAGGAGCAGTGTGGAACTGCAACGGGGCACTCTGGACGCGACAAGACAGAGTCGAGGAGATCCTGGCATCACATGACTTTGTGTGCATCACAGAGACACACGAGAGCCCAGAGAGAGGTCTACCACGCATTGCAGGTTTTCATTGGGAATCTGCATTCAGGACCACGACGAGACAGAGTACAGCGCGAGGATCGGGAGGAGTGGCCATCGTATTTCGACAGGAGATACAGAGCCAGATCCATATTATATGTAGAGATGAGGAGGCACGATACATGTGGGTTCGCATGGAGATAGCACAGGGGAGCTCGATTTACATTGCTATATGCTACTTCCCACCAGGCGGATCTCGATACGCAGGACAAAATCTTGGGGGACCGATCCGAGATAGAGACTCACCATACACAGCGCTTTCAGATGAGATACTACATTACAGCACACTAGGTGAAGTCTTCCTTATGGGGGACTTCAATGGCCGCACTCAGTCGCACCAGTGCGAGGCATACGACATGGATCACCCACATCTCATGAGGGCCAGAGACCCGGTTGAGATTAGCACAAGCAGAGTATCAGCAGGGTCAGGACACCACCGGCTATGGCAGACATCTACTCGAGCTAGGCAGCCGCCATCATCTCGTTATATACAACGGGATGAATCGTTGGCCAGGTTCAGGCGGATTTACTTGCTTCCCTCACGGGGGAGGTGAGAGCACAGTCGACTACATTTTGGGTACTACCTCTGGAGCTTCACTCATCCCTTCACTTAGTATTGGACGACGCCCACTCGGTGCAGACCACACATTTATCACATTCACACTCTCATCTCCGATTCCCTTAGACCCTCCCTCACCCACTGAGATACATACCACGATACACTTCACACACGAGCTCTCACACGTTTATGCACACCATTTACACACCCGCTTACTCTCCCTCGATCCATGCTCACCTTTGGACACACTCACATCACATATCACCACCATCTACAGGACTCAAGTTTCAACTCTCCGCAGCTTCCCACACCACACACATATGCACCCTCCACGCACAGGATCCATGCCCCAGAACCGTTGGTATGATGCATATTGTCGCGAGCTACGGAAGCACCTACGGATTTTAGAGCATAGAGGAGATATTACACACACACAGGCACAGCGTCGCATGCAGAGCCTTACTCGCCGCAAACGGCGGGATTGGGAGGAGAGACAGTATTGGGATATTTACCATTTGCTCATGAGTCGAGACAGTGTAGTGGCATGGCGACATTTGAGAGAGAGGAGACAACAGACACCTATCCGAGACCCGAGCACTTGGCATAGCTATGCACGGAGCCTATACGAGATCCCAGACCGCAGAGCTCACGTCCTACTACCTCTGACTTCTTCACACCCACTATGGTGGGACGCGCTATTGCCCGGCTGCAGCATGGCAGGGCCCATGATCATTTCGGTTTACAGGCAGAGCACCTCATTTATGGAGGCACGACTCTCGCACCGCTCATTGCCCATCTCTTCAACCGTGCATTGGTTGAAGGGTTCCCAGACTCATGGACTGAGCACACCATAGTGCCCATTCATAAGTCAGGTGACACTATGGATCCAGCTACATACCGGACGATCATGATTGGCCCTATATTGGCCAAGTTATATGGGGCCGTACTAGAGACAGAGTTGAGTACTCTCGCTGAGAGGAAGGGCATCAGGGCTCTAGGACAGGCAGGTTCAGACGAGATTACTCTACCATTGACCACATCTTCACTCTGAGATGCCTGATCGACCAAGCAAGGGTGAGGAAGAGGAGATTATATTGTTGCTTTGTGGACTTTCGCAAAGCATTTGACACTGTTCCTAGGGATCGACTCTTCAGACGACTACTTGACATCGGAGCTCCGGAGGAGATGATATGGGGGATCTACGCCTTATACGAGAGAGTATCTGGTAGAGTCAGATGTCCAGGGGGCTTATCTGATCCACTTGCTAGCACTATCGGGGTGAAGCAAGGATGCCCTCTCTCGCCCACCCTCTTTGGTCTCTACATTGATGAGATAGTGGACTTCATACAGCAGCAGGGGGGAGATGGCATTGAGGTACACGGGTCCACTGTCCATATTCTTTTATACGCTGATGATATTGTATTGGTTTCAGAGTCTGCAGAAGGTCTACAGCATCATCTACACGGCCTAGATGACTTTTGCAGACACAGAGGGTTATCTGTGAACCTTGGTAAAACCAAGGTCTTGATCTTTCATACATCAGCACAGGTACGCAGACATAGTTTGTTCACAGCTGCAGGTGGACCAATCGAGGTGGTCGGATCATATGTTTACTTGGGGGTGACATTTACAGCAGCATCAGGAGTCTTCTCTATGGCTCAGGCAACCTGTGACCGCATCACACGTGGGTACGCAGCACTAGCTTTGATGGAGAGACAGTGCCACCAGGCATATTTTCAGGAGCCCCGCACAAAGGGGTGGCTCTTTGACACTTTGGTTACGCCAGCGCTCATGTATGGGGCAGCCATATGGGGACCAGGATTAGCTACATCAGTATGGACAGCATTAGAGAGGCCACAGATCCTCATGATTGCCAGGCTTATCCGCAGTAAGCCTTCAGTACCACATGACATCATTAGAGCAGAGCTCGCTGCACCACCGATGCTAGTTGAGGCACTATTCCAGACAGTATGCCTATTACACAGACTTCGGAGCATGGATACAGAGCGTATTGCTTATCGTGCTTTCGAGGCATCACGTGATATGGCATTAGCAGGCGACACCTCCTCATGGTATGCACAGAGACGAGACTCGCTTGCCCACCATGGCTTCGACATAGACAGGCTACCACCACTACAGTACGACTCTCATGCACCCACCTACTCGCTCTCTCATCAAGAGAGGAATCGGATCATTCGTCAGGAGATATGGCATACATACATACAGAGGACATGGGTGAGCCCTAGGGGTACATTGCCACCGAAAATGCTCTACCGCGAGCATTTTCTACATATATCAGGCACGGGCTTCATCGAGATTCCGAGATACATGCAGACCTACCTTCCCCACCACCTACGAGTCGTCATTGGGCAGCTCCGGGTTTCATCACATCAGCTCGAGATTGAGAGGGGTCGGTCCAGGGGAGTCCCCCGTGAGGAGAGGTGGTGCCCAGTATGCCAGACAGAGGTAGAGAGTGAGGAGCATTTTGTTATCAGATGTCAAGCATACTTAGACCTACGAGCACAATTCCAGATCGAGGAGTCATTCCAGCTGTGCATGACTATGGGAGACCAGAGACGCTTGGGATGCTTTCTCACAGCAGCATACGAGAGGCGAGAGCGGTCACTACGGCACATACATCAGCCACGGGTGAGTACCCAGCAGACCATTACCCAGTTCTTTCAGCGAGTTGAGCTACATCAGAGAGGTCCATCTATAGGGCTCACGCTCCACCAGGCAGCACCACAGAGAGCACGGCGCCGACCACGCATGAGCGGATATCGTCGACCACGACTATATCAGGAGGATGTCTCACGCATCAGGATTGCCTACGACCACATGATGGAGCATAGGCGTACCACCACCCCCTGGGTTGTCTTCCTTCAGGAGGCACTCAGACCACCACCGATGTACCACATACTACACCCACCTCCACCCATCACTTGCCGCTAGGGTGTTTTACTCACATTTTGGATCCCCCCATGTATTAAGTGGCCACTATCTGCAGAGTCAAAGCCACGTCTCCCCATCCTTTTCCAGCCCTATATAGCTTTGTGTAGCGATATACCTTTTATTTCATTTTATCTTCTACACAGGGTTACTACACTTGTACATGGTTTTTGTCTCATAGGCCAAGTTTGGCCTCCAGAAGACGTTAATATGACTTTCTTTCTTTCTTTCTCTCTCTCTCTCTCTCTCTCTCTCTCTCTCTCTCTCTCTCTCTCTCTCTCTCTCTCTCTCTCTCTCTCTCTCTCTCTCTCTCTCTCTCTCTCTCTCTCTCTCTCTCTCTCTCTCTCTCTCTCTCTCTCTCTCTCTCTCTTGGTAAAACCAAGGTCTTGATCTTTCATACATCAGCACAGGTACGCAGACATAGTGTGTTCACAGCAGCAGGTGGACCGATCGAGGTGGTCGGATCATATGTTTACTTGGGGGTGACATTTACAGCCGCATCAGGGATCTTCTCTATGGCTCAGGCAGCCCGTGACCGCATCACACGTGGGTACTCAGCACTAGCTTTGATGGAGAGACAGTGCCACCAGGCATATTTTCAGGAGCCCCGCACAAAGGGGTGGCTCTTTGACACTTTGGTTACGCCAGCGCTCATGTATGGGGCAGCCATATGGGGACCAGGATTAGCTACATCAGTATGGACAGCATTAGAGAGGCCACAGATCCTCATGATTGCCAGACTTATCCGCAGCAAGCCTTCAGTACCACATGATATCATTAGAGCAGAGCTCGCTGCACCACCGATGCTAGTTGAGGCACTATTCCAGACAGTATGCCTATTACACAGACTTCGGAGCATGGATACAGAGCGCATTGCTTATCGAGCTTTCGAGGCATCACGTGATATGGCATTAGCAGGCGACACCTCCTCATGGTATGCACAGACACGAGACTGGCTTGCCCACCATGGCTTTGACATAGACGGGCTACCACCACTACAGTACGACTCACATGCACCCACCTACTCGCTCTCTCATCAAGAGAGGAATAGGATCATTCGTCAGGAGATATGGCATACATACATACAGAGGACATGGGTGAGCCCTAGGGGTACATTGCCACCGAAAATGCTCTACTACCGCGAGCATTTTCTACATATATCGGGCACGGGCTTCATCGAGATTCCGAGATACATGCAGACCTACCTTCCCCACCACCTACGAGTCGTCATTGGGCAGCTCCGGGTTTCATCACATCAGCTCGAGATTGAGAGGGGTCGGTCCAGGGGAGTCCCCCGTGAGGAGAGGTGGTGCCCAGTATGCCAGACAGAGGTAGAGAGTGAGGAGCATTTTGTTATCAGATGTCCAGCATACTTAGACCTACGAGCACAGTTCCAGATCGAGGAGTCATTCCAGATGTGCATGACTATGGGAGACCAGAGACGCTTGGGCCGATTTCTCACAGCAGCATACGAGAGGCGAGAGCGGTCACTACAGCCCATACATCAGCCACGGGTGAGTACCCAGCAGACCATTACGCAGTTCTTTCAGCGCGTTGAGCTACATCAGAGAGGTCCATCTATAGGGCTCACGCTACACCAGGCAGCAGCACAGAGAGCACGGCGCCGACCACGCATGGGCGGATATCGTCGACCACGACTATATCAGGAGGATATCTCACGCATCAGGATTGCCTACGACCACATGATGGAGCATAGGCGTACCACCACCCCCTGGGTTGTCTTCCTTCAGGAGGCACTGAGACCACCACCGATGTACCACATACTACACCCACCTCCACCCATCGCCAGTACCTAGGGCATTTTACTCACATTTTGGATTCCCCCCATGTATTAGGTGGCCACTATCTGCAGAGTCAGAGCCACTTCTCCCCAGCCTTTTCCAGCCCTATATAGCTTTGTGTAGCGATATACTTTTTATTTCATTTTATCTTCTACACAGGGTTACTACACTTGTACATGGTTTTTGTCTCATAGGCCAAGTTTGGCCTCTAGAAGACGTTAATATGACTTTCTTTCTTTCTTTCTCTCTCTCTCTCTCTCTCTCTCTCTCTCTCTCTCTCTCTCTCTCTCTCTCTCTCTCTCTCTCTCTCTCTCTCTCTCTCTCTCTCTCTCTCTCTCTCTCTCTCTCTCTCTCTCTCTCTCTCTCTCTCTCTCTCTCTCTCTCTCTCTCTCTCTCTCTCTCTCTCTCTCTCTCTCTCTCTCTCTCTCTCTCTCTCTCTCTCTCTCTGTCTGCTGCGTTCGAACTCCCGCCAGTCTCTCTCTGCCGCCAGTCTCTGTCTGCTGCGTTCGAGCTCCCGCCAGCCCTCTGAGCTAGGGTTCGCGCTCATCATCTTCTGGCCAGCGAGGGTTCGTGCTCATCGTTATCTACTCAGAGCAGCAATGGGATCCACATCCGTCATGTTCAGGAGCTAGGGTTCGTGCCCACCGAGCTGCCGCCCCTTTGCTGCTGCAGCCGCCCCGAGCCCTCTCCCGCCTTGCTCCGTCATCCTTTTGCCAAAGCTTAACCTTAACCTTAACCATGCCAAATGTAACCTCTCATCGTAACCCCGTCCTAAACCTAACCCTAGCCCAAAAAACCCTAAATTCTCTCCTACCCCTAACCCTAAACCTAATCCGAAACCCTAATCCCTAATCCCCCACCTTAACCCTATAACCGATCCTGCCCTATGTTGTCCCTTATCATACCTATGCCTAGCTCAGCCTCTCAACCTAACCCTAACCTTAACCCTAAACTGAAACCCTAAACCTTATTCCTCTCTCTCTCTCTCTCTCTCTCTCTCTCTCTCTCTCTCTCTCTCTCTCTCTCTCTCTCTCTCTCTCTCTCTCGAATCCTAAACATTGAAATGGCTCCCATGGACCGAAAGGAAGTGGACGACCTTATCGCTAAAGCTCTCAAAGAGGCCAAAAAGGAAGCAGACCGCAACCTCAATATGGAGATACGAAAGATGATGGAAAAGTTCAAAGGACTCGAAGAACAAGTAATGAATAAAGTTAAAGGACTAGAAGAACAAGTGAAGACTCTCACAGAAGAACGAGACCACTGGAGGACAGCTTATGAGCACATGAAAGAAGAGGGGGAGATCTCCAACGTGGAGATACTCAAGGAAGAAATAAAGAAGGAAATCAAAACGGAGGTAGAATCTACTCGAGAGTCATGGGTGGAAGTAGTACACAAAAGAGTTAAGAAGGAAGTAAGGGAAGACGTGCAAAAAGAAGAGCTCACACGAGTCCAGGATACACTTGAGGAGGAGAGGCTTCGACACACTCGAAGACTTCACATTCGGATTACAGGCCTACCCGAAGGGGTATCACCGGAGGCAGATGCCACTGACATTTGCCGTCGACTTGGATACGAGAGCATGCCCTACACAGACGCATGGAGGGTGGGGAGGGATACATCGCGTTTGCGAGCACTCATCCTCAAGATGAGTTCCGAGGAGGCACGGACCGCCTTTTTTAGACGTCGATCAGTACTACGTGGACTACCCGGCGGCACCCTCTACATGGACGAGGACCTCACGCGTATGCAGGTGGCACACCGACGCGCTTGCATGCCACAGATACTCCAGGCACGTCGAGAGGGGAGGAAGGCCTTTTACCGTGATGGTAAGGTCTTCATAGATGGACGCCCTATCAAATAGGGCCATGCGGCCTATGAGACATCACTACACCAGGAGACACCACTCAGAGGAGCAGTGTGGAACTGCAACGGGGCACTCTGGACGCGACCAGACAGAGTCGAGGAGATCCTCGCATCACATGACTTTGCGTGCATCACAGAGACACACGAGAGCCCAGAGAGAGGTCTACCACGCATTGCAGGTTTTCATTGGGAATCTGCATTCAGGACCACGATGAGACAGAGTACAGCACGAGGATCGGGAGGAGTGGCCATCGTATTTCGACAGGAGATACAGAGTCGGATCCATATTATAGGTAGAGATGAGGAGGCACGATACATGTGGGTTCGCATGGAGATAGCTCAGGGGAGCTCGATTTACATTGCTATATGCTACTTCCCACCAGGCGGATCTCGATACGCAGGACAGGATCTGGGGGGACCGATCCGAGATAGAGACTCACCATACACAGCGCTTTCAGATGAGATACTACATTACAGCACACTAGGTGAAGTCTTCCTTATGGGGGACTTCAATGGCCGCACTCAGTCGCATCAGTGCGAGGCATACGACATGGACCACCCACAGATCATGAGGGCCAGAGACCCCGATGAGATAAGCACGAGCAGGGTATCAGCAGATACGGGTCAGGACACCACCGGCTATGGCAGACATCTACTCGAGCTAGGCAGCCGACATCATCTCGTTATATATAACGGGATGAATCGTTGGCCAGGTTCAGGCGGATTTACTTGCTTCCCTCACGGGGGAGGTGAGAGCACAGTCGACTACATTTTGGGTACTACCTCTGGAGCTTCACTCATCCCTTCACTTAGTATTGGACGACGCCCACTCGGTGCTGACCACACATTTATCACATTCACACTCTCATCTCCGATTCCATTAGACCCTCCCTCACCCACTGAGATACATACCACGATACACTTCACACACGAGCTCTCACATGTTTATGCACACCATTTACAAACCCGCCTACTCTCCCTTGATCCATTCTCACCTTTGGACACACTTACATCACATATCACCTCCATCCTACAGGACTCAGCTCTCCGCAGCTTCCCACACCGCACACATAGGCACCCTCCACGCACAGGATCCATGCCCCAGAACCGCTGGTATGATGCAGATTGTCGTGAGCTACGGAAGCACCTACGGATTTTAGAGCATAGAGGAGATATTACACACACACAGGCACAGCGTCGCATGCAGAGCCTTACTCGCCGCAAACGGCGGGACTGGGAGGAGAGACAGTATTGGGATATTTACCATTTGCTCATGAGTCGAGACAGTGCAGTGGCATGGCGACATTTGAGAGAGAGGAGACAGCAGACACCTATCCGAGACCCGAGCACTTGGCATAGCTATGCACGGGGCCTATACGAGATCCCAGGCCAGCCTCCCATTCCCAGACCGCAGAGCTCACGTCCTACTACCTCTGACTTCTTCACACCCACTATGGTGGGACGCGCTATTGCCCGGCTGCAGCATGGCAGGGCCCATGATCATTTCGGTTTACAGGCAGAGCACCTCATCTATGGAGGCACGACTCTCGCACCGCTCATTGCCCATCTCTTCAACCGTGCATTGGTTGAAGGGTTCCCAGACTCATGGACTGAGCACACCATAGTGCCCATTCATAAGTCAGGTGATACTATGGATCCAGGTACATACCGGACGATCATGATTGGCCCTATATTGGCCAAGTTATATGGGGCGGTACTAGAGACAGAGTTGAGTACTCTCGCTGAGAGGAAGGGCATCAGGGCTCCAGGACAGGCAGGTTTCAGACGAGATTACTCTACCGTTGACCACATCTTCACTCTGAGATGCCTGATCGACCAGGCCAGGGTGAGGAAGAGGAGATTATATTGTTGCTTTGTGGACTTTCGCAAAGCATTTGACACTATTCCCAGGGATCGACTCTTCAGACGACTCCTTGACATCGGAGCTCCGGAGGAGATGATATGGGGGATCTACGCCTTATACGAGAGAGTATCTGGTAGAGTCAAATGTCCAGGGGGCTTATCTGATCCACTTGCTAGCACTATCGGGGTGAAGCAAGGATGCCCTCTCTCACCCACCCTCTTTGGTCTCTACATGGATGAGATAGTGGATTTCATACAGCAGCAGGGGGGAGATGGCATTGAGGTACACGGGTCCACTGTCCATATTCTTTTATACGCTGATGATATTGTATTGGTTTCAGATTCTGCAGAAGGTCTACAGCATCATCTACACGGCCTAGATGACTTTTGCAGACACAGAGGGTTATCTGTGAACCTTGGTAAAACCAAGGTCTTGATCTTTCATACATCAGCACAGGTACGCAGACATAGTTTGTTCACAGCAGCAGGTGGACCGATCGAGGTGGTGGGATCATATGTTTACTTGGGGGTGACATTTACAGCAGCATCAGGGGTCTTCTCTATGGCTCAGGCAGCCCGTGACCGCATCACACGTGGGTACGCAGCACTAGCTTTGATGGAGAGACAGTGCCACCAGGCATATTTTCAGGAGCCCCGCACAAAGGGGTGGCTCTTTGACACTTTGGTTACGCCAGCGCTCATGTATGGGGCAGCCATATGGGGACCAGGATTAGCTACATCAGTATGGACAGCATTAGAGAGGCCACAGATCCTCATGATTGCCAGACTTATCCGCAGCAAGCCTTCAGTACCACATGATATCATTAGAGCAGAGCTCGCTGCACCACCGATGCTAGTTGAGGCACTATTCCAGACGGTATGCCTATTACACAGACTTCGAGGCATGGATACAGAGCGCATTGCTTATCGTGCTTTCGAGGCATCACGTGATATGGCATTAGCAGGCGACACCTCCTCATGGTATGCACAGACACGAGACTGGCTTGCCCACCATGGCTTTGACATAGACAGGCTACCACCACTACAGTACGACTCTCATGCACCCACCTACTCGCTCTCTCATCAAGAGAGGAATAGGATCATTCGTCAGGAGATATGGCATACATACATACAGAGGACATGGGTGAGCCCTAGGGGTACATTGCCACCGAAAATGCTCTACTACCGCGAGCATTTTCTACATATATCGGGCACGGGCTTCATCGAGATTCCGAGATACATGCAGACCTACCTTCCCCACCACCCACGAGTCGTCATTGGGCAGCTCCGGGTTTCATCACATCAGCTCGAGATTGAGAGGGGTCGGTCCAGGGGAGTCCCCCGTGAGGAGAGGTGGTGCCCAGTATGCCAGACAGAGGTAGAGAGTGAAGAGCATTTTGTTATCAGATGTCCAGCATACATAGACCTACGAGCACAGTTCCAGATCGAGGAGTCATTCCAGCTGTGCATGACTATGGGAGACCAGAGACGCTTGGGACGCTTTCTCACAGCAGCATACGAGAGGCGAGAGCAGTCACTACAGCCCATACATCAGACACGGGTGAGTACCCAGCAGACCATTACCCAGTTCTTTCAGCGAGTTGAGCTACATCAGAGAGGTCCATCTATAGGGCTCACGCTCCACCAGGCAGCAGCACAGAGAGCACAGCGCCGACCACGCATGGGCGGATATCGTCGACCACGACTATATCAGGAGGATATCTCACGCATCAGGATTGCCTACGACCACATGATGGAGCATAGGCGTACCACCACCCCCTGGGTTGTCTTCCTTCAGGAGGCACTCAGACGACCACCGATGTACCACATACTACACCCACCTCCACCCATCACCAGTAGCTAGGGCGTTTTACTCACATTTTGGACCCCCCCCATGTATTAGGTGGCCACTATCTGCAGAGTCAGAGCCACATCTCCCCAGCCTTTTCCAGCCCTATATAGCTTTGTGTAGCGATATACTTTTTATTTCATTTTATCTTCTACACAGGGTTACTACACTTGTACATGGTTTTTGTCTCATAGGCCAAGTTTGGCCTCCAGAAGACGTTAATATGACTTTCTTTCTTTCTTTCTCTCTCTCTCTCCTGCCCCGTCGCTGCCCGTCACAGCAGGTCTGCCCCGTCGCTGCCCCGTCGCTGCTCTCCCTCTGCCCCATCGCTGCCCGTCGCTGCTCTCCCTCTGCCCCGTCGCTGCCCGTCGCAGCAGGTGTGGCGAACCCTAAGAGCAGACCTCTCCACCCTGCGCACATTCCCGCATCTCCCCGTACGCTCTTCCCCGTCGATCACCTGCCCCGCCCTTGCCCTCAGCTCTACGTCCTGAACACTGCCCTAGTTCTACACTGCTGCCCATCACTTCCCATCCGTGGCCCGAAACCCTAATTGACCTAACCTAACCCTTACCTAATCGACCCCAACCTTAACGTATTCTAATATGCCTAATCTCATCTCTAAAACTAGCCTTAACCCTAAGCCAAAACCCGAAAACCCTAAATCTCAACCCTAACCCTAACCCTAACCCTAATTCTCTCTCTCTGTCACGAAACCCTAAATCCGCCTGTTGCTCTGTACCCGACTTGGATCTAGGGTTTCAAGTCTGTATCCGAGCTGGGGGTTTCAAATCTAAACCCTAAATCCGCCTGTTGCTCTGTACCCGACTTGGATCTAGGGTTTCAAGTCTGTACCCGAGCTGGGGGTTTCAAATCTCCCGGTTTCAAATCTAAACCCTAAATCCGCCTGTTGCTCTGTACCCGACTTGGATCTAGGGTTTCAAGTCTGTATCCGAGCTGGGGGTTTCAAATCTCCCGGTTTCAAATCTAAACCCTAAATCCGCCTGTTGCTCTGTACCCGACTTGGATCTAGGGTTTCAAGTCTGTATCCGAGCTGGACTAATAATTGTTGCCTACAGTTATTAGCCACTCCCACCCTTGCTCCATCGCGCATCGGGCGCGCTCCCGTCTTCATCGCAAGTCTTTGGGCTCAGCACACTGAGCATTTTTTTCTCATCTTCGAATGCAATGAGCGCTACGGCTAAGAAGGACGATTTGATGAAAATGGAGGACAAACTGACCATAGCTATCAAAGAAAACAAGAAGATGGTGGACTCCACTATCACGGCCATCATCAATCGCCTCTCAAAGCTCGAGAAAGAAGTAGAAACATATCACAAAGAGAGGGAAGCATGGCAGAAAGAGAAAGAAGAGTGTGAGAGGGAGAGAAACAAAGAAAAAGAAGAATGGGCTAAGGAAAGGGCAAACATGAAAGAAGAATTGGAGCTGATCAAAGCTTCAATGGTCTCTCTCACACCCGAAGAGGGAGAGATTCATATGAACACGACAGAAGCTTTAAAAGAAGAACTCACCAAAGCTTTGACCGCGAGCATGGAAAACAAATTAGAAGCCACCAAAGAAGGATGGATCGACATAGTGAGAAAGAACATCAAAAAAGAAGCCAAAGAGGAAGCACAAAAGGAAGAAGCACTCATCGTGCACACCACCATTGAAGAAGAAAAGATGAGACATGCCCGTCGTCTCAATGTACGCATCACAGGTATTGTAGAAAAAGAAGGCTCTACACCAGAGTCCGACGGGAAGACACTATGCAGGATGCTCGGCTACAAAGAGGACTCCCTTCCATTTATCAAGTCTTGGAGAATGGGACGAGACCCCACGAAGAAGAGAGCTCTCATTCTACACTTCCCTTCAGAAGATGTAAGATCTACTTTCCTACGCAAGAGGGTGATTCTGAGAGCACTTGATGGCCCCCCCATCTACCTTGATGATGATCTCACACCCATGCAAGTAGCACACCGCCGTGCATGCATGCCGAGAGTACACCAAGCTCGCAAAGAAGGAAAGAAGGCTTCATACAGAGATGGTCGTGTCATCATTGATGGCAAGGCCATCCCATAGGGATTCGCGGCCTGTGAGACACTCGAGGAGATACACCTTGCAGTTTGGAACTGCAATGGAGACCTATGGACACACCCAGAGAGGTTGGAAGAGGTGCGCAAAGGCAAAGACATCATTATGCTCACAGAGACACATGAGAGCCCGGACCAGGGCCTACCCCGAGTCCACGGTTTCCAGTGGGAGTCCACATACAGAGAGTGTACACGTCAGCATACCACCAGAGGATAAGGAGGAGTAGCCATACTCTTCAAAGATGGACTTCAGAGCAGGATACAGATAGTCACACGTGACTCACAGGCCAGATATCTTTGGATTCGACTCAAGCTCTCACAGGAGCGGATCATCTTCATAGCTTTATGCTACTTTGCTCCCTCTAGCTCGCGATTCGCTATCATAGATCGAGAGGAGGACTCACCATACACTTGCTTGTCAGAAGAGATTACAGAGTACTCAGCACTAGGGGAAGTCTTCCTTATGGGAGACTTCAATGCAAGGACAGGCAATGATCAGTGTGAGATATTTGACCCAGAAGACCCACAGATACTACGTACCATAGAGGATGAGTCTACAGCTCGAGCTTCAGCTGACTCTACACACACTCATTATGGCACTCACTTACTCAGACTAGGCTCTCGACATAATCTCGTTATCTATAATGGGATGGCTCAGTGGCCTACATCAGGAGGATTGACATGCATGCCACACTCAGTCACAGATGGCAGGGGAAGTTCAGTAGATTACGTCATGGGATCTAGAGAGGCCATTCACCTACTTACCTCATTCACCATCCCACCTATACCCATTGGGGCCGATCACGCATACCTCGCTCTCTCCCTCAAGGGAGACACCCCTACACGCACACCCGCAGCACGCATCCCACACACCACCATCCACTTCACACACGAGCTAGCTCACATATATGCGGCCCAAGTCGAGAAGGGTCTTCTCTTGCTTCACCCTGACACTCCACTATCCCTACTCACCTCACAGATAGCATCAGTTCTTCAGACATCCGCCATCAGCTCCTTCCCACACACCATCCATTCTGGTCACACACCTCCCCCAAGGACTATGCCACAACATCGTTGGTATGATGAGGAATGCAGAGATACCTACCGCCGACTACGAGCTCAACGAGCATTGGGAGAGATCACAGAGAGACAGGCCACAGGACAGATGAAGACTCTCACACGTCGGAAGAGGCGAGCCTTTGAGGAGGCACAGATGCTTGAGCTATATCATCTCTTTATGAGTATGGACAGTGCTGCAGCATGGCGTACCCTACGAGAGCCACGCCCGACCACACCTATTGGGGACCTACACACATGGCATGATTATGCTCAGAGATTATATGAGGTGCCTGGGCAGCCTCCCATTCCCCAGCCACTTGAGCCTCGCCCTACTAGTTCTTCTCTTTTCACAGCAAAGATGGTTGAGAGGGCCATAGGACGACTGCGACATGGACGTTCGACAGACCATACGGGATTGCAGAGCGAGCACCTCATATATGCATCCTCCACTATAGCCCCGTTGATTGCACATGCCTTCAATCGGGCTATAGGGGAGGGCTTCCCAGAGGAGTGGACTAGGCACACCATTGTGCCTATCCACAAATCTGGCGACACCCTGGATCCAGGGAATTACAGGACCATCATGATTGGCCACACCATGGCCAAACTATACGGTGCCATACTTGAGGCAGAGCTCAGCTCATATGCAGAGACTGAGGGGCTACGAGCACGAGGCCAGGCAGGTTTTCGGCGAGCTTTCTCTACTATTGATCACATCTTCATTTTGCGCTGCCTCATTGATGGGGCAAGGGTGCGGAAGAAGAGACTATATTGCTGCTTTGTGGACTTCCGCAAAGCTTTCGATACAGTGCCACGAGAGAGGCTCTTCCAACGCCTTCAGAGCTTGGGAATACCATCAGGGATGATTTGGGCCATCTATGCACTCTATGAGCAGGTGACCGGGAGAGTACAGTGTCTAGGAGGTATGTCTGAGGTCATTGCTAGCACCATCGGTGTTAAGCAAGGCTGCCCGCTCTCTCCCACTCTATTTGGTCTCTACATCGATGAGATTGAGGACTACATTCTCCGAGCTGGAGGAGAGGGTGCAGACCTCGCAGGTACACCTGTCCACATTTTATTATATGCCAATGACATTGTCTTGATTTCAGAGTCACCCGATGGATTACAGCGCCACTTGGATACCCTCGATGAGTTTTGTACACAGAAGGGCTTGACAGTAAACCTTGGCAAGACCAAGGTCATGATCTTCCACACCTCCCCCTTGGTGAGGAATGGAGCAGGATTCACAGCCGGCGGTGGACAGATTGAGGTGGTCACTTCCTATGTCTACCTCGGAGTCACATTCACGAGCTTACCTGGCCCCTTCAGCATGAGACAGGCAGCCACCGATAGACTCACACGAGCATATGCAGCTTTAGCCATGTTAGAGCGGAGATGTCACCAGGCACACTTCCAGGAGCCCCGCACGAAGGGGTGGCTATTTGACACACTAGTCCGACCAGCTATGATGTATGCTTCGACAGTTTGGGCCCCAGGCCTCACAGCCACCCAGTGGAGTGCGATCGAGAGGCCCCAGGTACGTATGATCTCGCGACTATTTCGCGGGAAACAGTCGGTACCACATGACATCATCAGGGCAGAGCTAGCTGCACCACCCATGGTAGTAGATACACTATTCCAGACTATCTGCTTTATTCAGAGGATGAGGGAGCTCCCTACAGACAGACTCACACGCAGAGCTTTTGAGGCATCTATACAGATATCAGAGTCAGGATATGAGAGAGCTTGGTACACTCAGGTTAGAGTATGGTTTGATAGTCATGGGCTCGATATGGACAGATTACCGCCTTTTCAGTACGACCCAGACTCACCTCACATCCACCTCTCCCGTCATGAGAGGAATGTTGTGTTGAGACAGGATCTTTGGCAGCGCTACATTAGTCAGACATGGCACACACCACACATGGGATCGAGACTATTGCACTATCGAGACCAGTTCTTAGACATCCTAGCAGACGGTTTCATCCGGCGGCCATGTTACATGGATACTTACATGCCTCATAGCTCGAGGGTAGCGATTGGCCAGTTGAGAGTCTCATCACATAGACTAGAGATTGAGACGGGCAGAGCCGCAGACATTCCCAGAGAGGAGCGGATATGCAGGGTTTGCAGAGTAGAGATAGAGGATGAGGAGCACTTTGTATGCAGATGTAGCGCATATGATGGCATCAGAGGTAGATACGGGACTCTATTTACAGGGCAGCCCACCCTCCGAGAGATCATGGACTCTAGAGACCAGCGACAGCTCGGGCGATTCCTACTAGAGATACAGAGTCACAGAGATTCCCTACTCCAGCCTACTGTAGCAGCCCATACAGGAGGGAGACAGAGTCAGCTCACTGAGTTCTTTATTCCACGACGTGCTGCAGCCCTCCCCCCCTCATCCCACACACCGAGAGGGGTGACTCTTCAGCAGGCTCAGGCTGCTCGAGCTAGGAGACGACCCCGTGCTAGAGGATATCGGGCCCCGAGACATCACCGACATCATATTGCAGAGATCCAGGCTCGTCACCATGGCGCCATGGAGGAGAGACGATTCCAGATGATGGCTGATCCCGTTGCAGCTATCACGATGGCCCTGACTCCACCTCCACCTATGTATCACATCTTACACCCGCCCATTAGCACAGGATGGAGCTAGTTAGTCGTTTCAGATGC
>MU260318.1:207500-217500 GCA_020310875.1 Ceratopteris richardii
GAAGTCAGGAAAGGATCAAGATTTTGTAGGAGTAGAACTTTTCCACGGCTTAATCCTTGCTGTAAATTTTCCCTCCATGGCTGGAATAGAAAATTAAAGGGAGCAATTTTAGCTATACTGTATAAACTAGAAAAACTTGAATTTATCAATGTCACACATACAAGGTCCTTGAAAAGTTTCCTCTTTTCCTGCACATTACAAAGTAACTCATGCATTAGATAAGTGTAGAGATCACATGATTATTCATTTATGTACAGACATTATAAAAATTTTAAATTTGAAAAGAAACACACACACACACACAAAGATCTGATAAGAAGAATTCCTATAAACAATTAACAAGCAATGCAAAAGAACAGAACAGGCCGAATGCATGTCAAAAGTGATACAATAACCCTCAACTACCTTCGTTGCTGCAAGCATTGAGCTTGAATTCTTCTGCAAATCTGATTCCGCACTTGATTTCACTTCCTCAATTGAATGAGGTCCTTCTTTGGTTGTAGACCTTTTTGATGAATTTTCAGATTTTAACTGAGAAGCTAACCTTGGATCCTTTTTAATGTTATAGTCTCTTTCTTGACTTTCAAAATCTTTTAGACTACTTTGAGGCTCTTGGAGAGATCTTGAATACAAATTTTCCTGACCATTAGGTTCCTTACGAGAGAGACTAATACCAGAGGTATGCTCCTGCGTAGTCACTGTGGGATCAGTCACTTGCGAATTTCCACCGTTCTTTCTCATCTGTGACGTGCTGTTATCAATCCTAATGGGACTTCTGTCTGCCTCTATAAAGCCAGAAAGGCTTTTTCCCAGATTTGAACTGTTTTGCTGTCTATCAGGAATGTTAATGTTGTTTGCATTGGCCTTTGAAGAGATCTGTTGAGATGCTTCTATGCCAGTGTCCTCTACCTCCTTTTGTCTCTCTAGATCCTTAGATTCCATACTATTCAGTTGTAGAGTATCCTCAGCTTTGTGTAGTGCTCTCATTACTTGTACATCCTGAACAACTTTTTTGAGAGACTTCACTCGATCTAACCCACTTATGTTTTTGGAGTTTAACACAGGCTGCTCATCAGCATCAACAAGATTTGGTGATATGACTCCATTGACTGAAATTTGTTTGGAGGATACAGATTTCTCCATGCTTGCTAACTTTTGTTTCACTTGTGTATGGAATAAATCTGGTAAGCCAGTTTTGCTTAGTGCTACCTCTTGCACAGGTTTTGAATCCGTCCCATTCTCTGCCACTCTGGTTTTCTCACCAGGCACAAAGTTTCTCAAGTCTGATGATTCTGATTTTATCTGTTCAAGGACATGTGCTGATAAATCTGTTGTGCTTTGCCCATCTTGCCCTATTACTAACTGTAGAACCTCAAATTCTGGAGTTTTCATTGGGGACACAGATTCTGCCAATTTAGATGATTCTTGCTTATTTTTTGCATCTTGCCTATTCACTTCGAAGTGTTTGTCTATTACAGTCTCACCAAAGGAATGAATATTTTCGTCATTGGACTCTTTTGCTACTGCATCTGCCATAGGCATGCTAGTGGAAGCTGATCTCTTTGACTTTTTCTCCTTCAAAACCTCTTCAGCACTGGGTTCTTGATTTCCTTTTGAGCCTTTGCTAGTATTTTGCTCCAATTTTGTCTCTATATCTCTCTGAATAGGCTTTAAAACTGGTATTGACTTGGCTTCCTGCTTGACAGTATCATTGGTTTTTGGGTCCAGTGTAGATAGTCGTTTTTTACCTTGATCTATTGTGTTGTTCAATTGAGCTGCTTCCCTAGAAATGCCATCAATCTTGGAGTTTAGAGATGAGTTGTGCACTGTTAGATCTGCCGAAGTTTCCTTCACAATTTCTGTTATCCATGCCTGTTTGTTAAATACAGCTGCAAATACAGATGAAAAGAAAACGTATACTTCAAGACTAAACGAATACATAATAAAACTAGCATCCTAGAGTGAGGATCAAACCCAGTCAATCAGATCCTCTTTATGACAGTCTCATATTTTCTACCAATACTCACCTTCACATCCAAGCTTATCAACAACTCTGTGTACAGGTGATAAGTGTTGAAGATCAACGTTATATATCTTTGAAAAGAAGAAATCTGCATTTTCAAGATCTTTAGCTGATGGCTGTAAATTTCTCTGATCCTTGCTCGTGCATAAGACCTTGCATTTGCCACAAATGACCTCCTAATAGATGCATACGTATTCAGTGTCAGACTGTAGCCTAAATAACTTTGTGTATTTCATCGCTTAAGCACACTAACAAATGAACCAGAATAAAAGATAGCACACAGACTTCCCAGCAATATCACCAACAAAAGAATGGCATACGACACATTCAGAGAATCAGAAAATGAAGCTTGTGAATCGTTTCTCGAAAACACATTAGCAGCAAGAAGAAGCATCTGCAACACTGCAAATCTTTTATCATTTTTGGCCAATCTTTGACCAGCCTTTGACCATCTGTAGACTTGCACTTATCTAAATTTTCACTCCTTCCCTTGTGGAAGGTTGCATTTCCAACACTCTTTCCATCCTCAATTTTATTAAGTCCAATTTTTAATATCCAGCCTACAGGAGAGTAATTTTAATTTTTCAGCCACATAATGCCAAATTATTAAATGTCCAAGTGGAGCCATATGTGAAATTATCCAAAGCAAATTGCTAAAAAGGTGATGATGCAACCAATAATATTGGAGGAATTCCTTATGATTCAATACATGGTTCTCTCATATATGACATGTCTAATCATGGCAAAACATGCAGAGATGCATACATCAGCCCAGGTACACAGACATAGTTTGTTCACAGCAGCAGGTGGACCGATCAAGGTGGTCGGATCATATGTTTACTTGGGAGCGACATATACAGCAGCATCAAGGGTCTTCTCTATGTCTCACGCAGCCCGTGACCGCATCACACGTGTGTACGCAGCACTAGCTTTGATGGAGAGACAGTGCCACTGGGCATATTTTCAGGAGCCCCGCACAAAGGGGTGGCTCTTCGACACTTTCGTTATGCCAACGCTCATGTATGGGGCAGCCATATGGGGACCGGGATTAGCTACATCAGTATGGACAGCATTGGAGAGGCCACAGATCCTCATGATTGACAGACTTATCTGCAACAAGCCTTCAGTACCACATGATATCATTAGAGCAGAGCTCGCTGCACCACCGATGCTAGTTGAGGCACTATTCCAGACAGTATGCCTATTACACAGACTTCGGAGCATGGATACAGAGCGCATTGCTCATGGTGCTTTCCATGCATCACTTGATATGGCATTAGCTGGCGACACCTCCTCATGGTATGCACAGACACGAGATTGGATGGCCCACCATGGCTTTGACATAGATAGGCTACCACCACTACAGTACGACTCACATGCACCCACCTACTTGCTCTCTCATCGAGAGGAATAGGGTCATTCGTCAGGAGATATGGCATACATACATACAGAGGACATGGGTGAGCCCTAGAGATACACTGCCACCGAAAATACTCTATTACCGTGAGCATTTTCTACATATATCGGACGAGGGCTTCATTGAGATTTCGAGATACATGCAAACACACCTACCCACCACCTTCGAGTCGTCATTGGGCAGCTCCGGGTTTCATCTCATCAACTCGAGATTGAAAGGGGTCGGTCCAAGGGAGTCCCCCGTGAGGAGAGGTGGTGCCCAGTATGCGAGACAGAGGTAGAGAGTGAGGAGCATTTTGTTATCGGATGCCCAACATACTTAGACCTAAGAGCACAGTTCAAGATAGAGGAGTCACTCCAATTGTGCATGACTATGGGAGACCAGGGGCGCTTGGGACTCTTCCTTACAGCAGAATAGGAGAGGAGAGAGCGGTCACTACAGCCCACGCATCAGCCACGGGTGAGTGCCCAACTGACCATTACCCAATTCTTTCAGCGAGCTGAGCTACATTAGAGAGGTCCATCTATAGGGCTCATGCTCCACCAGGCAGCAACACAGAGAGCACGACGCCGACCACGCATGGTAGGATATCGTTTCGACTACAACTATATCAGGAGGATATCTCACGCATAAGGATAGCCTACGACCACATGATGGAGCATAGGCGTACCACCACCCCCTTGGTTGTCTTCCTTCACGAGGCACTCAAACCACCACCGATGTACCACATACTACACCCACCTTCACCCATCACCAGTAGCTAGGGTGTTTTACTCACTCACATTATGGATCCCCCATGTATTAGGTGGCCATTATCTGAAGAGTCAGAGCCACATCTCCCCAACCTTTTCCAGCCCTATATAGCTTTGTGTAGCGATATACTTTTTATTTCATTTCATCTTCTACACAGGGTCACTACACTTGTACATGGTTTTTGTCTCATAGGCCAAGTTTGGGCTCCAAAAGACATTAATATGACTTTCTCTCTCTCTCTCTCTCTCTCTCTCTCTCTCTCTCTCTCTCTCTCTCTCTCTCTCTCTCTCTCTCTCTCTCTCTCTCTCTCTCTCTCTCTCTCTCTCTCTCTCTCTATACGCAACAGATGTAGTTTCCCACTTGATCGCCCATCTCTTCAACCGTGCTCTGGTTGAGGGATTACCCGACTCATGGACTATGCATACCATTACGCCTATCCATAAGTCCGGCGATATGATGGACCCAAGGAACTACAGGACTATTATGATAGGCCATATCCTGGCCAAGATCTATGGGGCAGTACTAGAGGCAGAGCTCAGTACACATGTTGAGGCAGCGGGGATCAGAGCACCCGGCCAGGCAGGCTTCCGCCGCACTTTCTCCACCATCGACCACATTCGTTGCTTGATTGAGAGCGCGAAGGCGAGGAAGCAGAGACTATACTGTTGCTTTGTGGATTTCCGCAAAGCCTTCGACATGGTCCCTCGAGAGAGACTACTACGGAGGCTCCAGGAGTTACAGCTTCCATCAGACATGCTATGGGCCATCCACGCTTTGTATGCACGAGTCACAGGCAGGGTACGCTGCCCCGGCGGTCTATCAGACACTCTATCAGCCCCTTGTTAGCACCATTGGTGTGAAACAAGGTTGCCCTCTCTCACCCACTCTCTTCGGTCTCTACATCGACGAGATCACAGAGTATATACAACGAGCAGGAGGGCGAGGAGGAGACCTCGGAGGTACGCCAGTACATATCCTATTATATGCTGATGACATTGTCCTTCTCTCAGAGTCACAGGAGGGGTTGCAGTCACATTTACAGGCGCTCGATACCTTTTGCATGGAGAGAGGACTCAAAGTGAACCTTGGCAAGACCAAGCTCATGATCTTCCATACCTCAAGGACAGTACACCATCGCGCCTCTTTCACAGCAGCTGTTGGACAGGTAGAGGTAGTGGACTCCTACGTCTACCTAGGTATCACCTTCTCGGGCAACACAGGGGTATTCTCCATGGCACAGGCTGCGAGAGATAGATTGACACGAGGTTATGCGGCACTTGCAGGATTGGAGAGACGCTGCTTTCAGACACATTTTCAGGAGCCCCGAACTAAGGGGTGGCTCTTTGACACTCTAGTGACACCCGCATTGATGTACGCAGCAGCAGTATGGGCACCAGGGATCACAGAGGCGATGTGGACGCAGATTGAGAGGCCCAAGATCACCATGATATCACGATTGCTGCGCAGCAAGCCCTCCGTTCCACATGACATTATACGAGCTCAGCTTGGCACACCACCGATGCTAGTGGAGGCCCTCTTCCAGTTGGTGACCTTTATTCTGAGAGTCAGAGAGCTCCCCACTAGCCGACTCACCAGGCTTGCATTTGAGAGCTCTAGACATTTGGCAGAGACAGGGCATGAGAGAGTATGGTATGCACAGACTTACCGATGGTTAGCAGACCATGGCATGAGCATTACGGATCTCCCCCCTTTTCAGTATGACCTCTCTTCCCCCCACATTACCCTCTCTCGTTCGGAGAGGAATAGGATCATCCGTCAGGACCTACTACAGATACAGGTCAGGGAGACATGGATAGCACCACGGGAGCCTCTTCCCACAAAGAGGCAACACTACAGAGAGCACTTCCTGACTGTGACAGCGGATGGTTTCATTCAGAGACCACGATACATGGATACATATATGGCACCAACTGAGAGAGTGGCCATTGGGAAGCTCAGAGTATCATCACACCAGCTCGAGATTGAGATTGGGCGAGCCACACATACCCCCAGGGATGAGCGACTATGCAGGATATGTAGAGAGGAGGTGGAGGACGAGGAGCACTACACATGTAGATGCCAGGCATATGAGGACATCAGAGACCGCTACCCACAGCTCTTCAGGGGGCCCAGAGAGATCAGGGCTTTATTGGGGACAGAGGACCAGCGCCCTCTAGGTCGTTTCCTAGTAGAGCTCCAGCACCGCCGCGCATCAGTCCTCCAGCAGCAGATGGAGATACACCTGGCCCCCCCCCCTCAGACTTATATTACAGATTTTTTCAGACCCACATACACTCGAGGGCCCAGCTCGATGCGGGGTGTCACATTACACAAAGCAGAGGAGCTTAGACGACAACGTCGACGACCGAGACCCCTTGTCCGGAGAGCTCGTCCACATCAGAGAGAGATTCAGGCGATTCACGCACGCCATGACATGGAGATACAGAGACGTCAGCAGCGCACCCCTATCGATTTGGACGCCCAGAGCATTTTGAGGATCGCCATGATGCCTTACCCACCGATGCATTATATCCTACACCCACTCCAGGCATTTAGGGGGTTGTGATACCATCGAGCCTCCCCTCCCTATGCATATCATATTTGTATCTCACCCATTGAGCATATAGAGTGCATACCCATAGCACCCCACACCCTTGATGCCAGCTACTATCCCTCCTTTTATACCCGTTTGCAGTACTCACACTTTATTTTCGTTTTGGATCACAGTGGATTGGATCATACTGATGTATATGTTTTGTCTCATAGGCCGATTTTGGCCTCTAATAGACGTTAAAAAGTCTTTCTTTCTTTCTCTCTCTCTCTCTCTCTCTCTCTCTCTCTCTCTCTCTCTCTCTCTCTCTCTCTCTCTCTCTCTCTCTCTCTCTCTCTCTCTCTCTCTCTCTCTCTCTCTCTCTCTCTCTCTCTCTCTTGTGGCTGAATCTGTGCGAAATCCTAATTCAGCTCTGCGTGAAACCCTAATAGTTCTGCGAAACCCTAATCAGCTGTTCTGAGCAAAACCCTAACCGGTTGAGCAGCGTAACCCTAATCCCATTACTATGTGTGAAAGTTCTGTGGGAAACCCTAATCAGGTTGCTGTCCCGAAACCCTAATCGGATCTGCCCTATTTCGCTCCCAGCCTTCCACCCCTCCAGCCTCCCGTCTGATCCCTCCCTCCCATCTGATGCCTCCAGCTTGCCCTGCATGCTCCTTTCTGCTGCTCCCGCCTCCCGTCTGCTCCGGCCAGACCACATGATGTAGCAAGGCCCTACTGAGTCCGGGACGAAACCCTAACCGCCAAACTACTTTGCCGAGCACCCCACCCTAGAAACCCTAATCCCGTGCAAGAACCCTTATCCTCGAGAGGAGCTCTGTACCCACCCGAACTCTGTACTTGCCATCCAATTCTACATCATTTTCGTCAGTTCCTTTCACCACATTTTAGGGTAACCACATTTGAGCAAGATGGCGCGGATGGAAAAAAAGGAAGTGGAGGACATGATAAGTAAAGCAATCAGAGAGGCAAAAAAAGAGGCAGACAGAGTACTCATCAAGAAATGAGGAAGGCCATAGACAGAATAAGAACCCTAGAAGAGCATGTCAAAATTCTCAAAGAAGACCGAGATGAATGGAAAGCTGAGACACACAAGCTTCAAGAAGAAATCATTCAGCTGAAGATTTCCAAAGAAGAAGGAGAGATCACAAAGCTAGATGACTTAAAAGAGGAAATCAAGAATGATTGTAAGATGGATATGCAAGCACACATTAGATCAGAGATGGAAGCAACACAAAATAGTCGGGTGGAAGTCGTAAGTAAAAATATTAAAAAGGAGGTCAAAGAAGAAGTGAGGAAGGAAGTCAAGGAAGATGTGAAGGAGGAGGAGCTCACACGGGTTCAGGATACACTCGAGGGGGAGAGACTTCGTCACATTCGAAGACTCCACATTCGGATTACGGGCCTACCAGAGGGAGCATCACCGAAGTCCGATGCTACCGACATTTGCCGTCGACTTGGATACGAGAGCATGCCCTTCACAAAGGCATGGAGGGCTGGGAGGGATACATCTCGTTCATGAGCACTCATCCTTCAAATGAGCTCCGAGGAGACACGGTCCGCCTTCTTTAGACATCGATCAGTACTACGTGGACTACTCGGCGGCACGCCACACCTTTTACATGGATGAGGACCTCACTAGGATGCAGGTAGCACACCGACGTGCTTGCATGCCACATATACTCCAGGCACGTCGAGAGGGAAGGAAGGCCTTTTATAGTGATGGTAAGGTCTTCATAGACGGGCACCCTATCAAATAGTGCCACTCCGCCTATGAGACATCACTACACCAAGAGGCACCACTCAGTTGGAGTGGTATGGAACTGCAAGGGGGTGCTCTGGACGCGACCAGACAAACTCGAGGAGATCCTGGAGTCACATGACTTTGCTTATATCATAGAGACCCATGAGAGCGCAAAGAGAGGCCTACCTCACATTGCAGGTTTCCATTGGGAAGCGGCATTCAGGACCACGACGAGACAGAGTACAGCACGAGGGTCGGGGGTGTTGCCGGGGGGTGTTGCCATCATATTTAGACAAGAGATACAGAGCCGGATCCATATCCTAAGAAGAGATGAGGAGGCACGATACATGTGGATCAGCATGGAGATAGCACCAGGGAGCTTGATTTACATTGCCATATGCTACTTCCCACCAGGTGGATCCCGATACGCAGGACAGGACCTTGGGGGACCGATCCGAGACAAAGACTCACCATACATAGCACTCTCAGATGAGATACTACACTACAGCACCCTAGGTGAAGTCTTCCTTATGGGGGACTTCAATGGCCGCACCTAGTCACATCAATGCAAGGCATATGACATGGATCATCCACATATCATGAGGGGAAGACACCCGGATGAGATGAGCACCAGTAGAGTATCAGCAGATATGGGTAAGGACACTACCGGAGATGGAAGACATCTGCTTGAGCTAGGCAACCGACACCATCTCGTTATATATAATGGGATGAACCGTTGGCCAGGTTCGGGCGGCGGGCGGACTCACTTGCTTCCCTCACGGAGGGGGTGAGAGCATGGTCAACTACATTCTGGGTACCATCTCTCGAGCTTCACTCATTCCCTCACTTAGTATTGGACGACGCCCACTTGGTACTGACCATACATTTATCACATTCACACTTTCATCTCCTATTCCATTAGCCACTGAGACACACACCACGATACACTTCACACACGAGCTCTCACACGTTTCTGCACACCATTTACACACCCGTCTACTCTCCCTCAATCCACTCTCACCCTTGGACACACTTACATCACAAATCACCACCATCCTACAAGACTCATCTCTCCGCAGCTTCCCACACCACACACATATACACCCCCACGCACAGGATCCATGCCCCACAACCGTTGGTACGATGCAGATTGTCGTGAGCTACGGAAGCACCTACGGATTTTACAGCATAGAGGGGATATTACACACACACAGGTACAGCGTCGCAGGCAGAGCCTTACTCGCCGCAAACGGCGAGAATGGGAGGAGAGACAGTACTGGGATATTTACCATTTACTCATGAGTCAAGACAGTGCAGTGGCGTGGCGACATCTGAGAGAGAGGAGATATCAGATACCCATCCCAGACCCAAGCACTTGGCATAGCTATGCACCGAGCCTATACGAGATCCCAGACCAGTCCCCCATTCCTAGGCCGCAAAGCTCATGTCCCATTATCTCTGACTTCTTCACACCCACTATGGTGGGACGCGCTATTGCCCGTCTACAGCATG
>MU260318.1:222500-243664 GCA_020310875.1 Ceratopteris richardii
TAATGGCAAGATGTTCAATATGATTAACCACATATTAATCAAGAAACGTATTACTACGGAGAAAAACCTAATAATCATGCATATATCACGAACATCTAGATAGACGTACAGGGTTGGTATTAAGAAACTAACGACACGACTGGCAAAAACTACCACATATTTCGTTGATACATTAGGAACCTTATGCTCTGGATTTCGTTGATACATTAGGAACCTTATGGTCTGGACCAATGCCATTCATGATGGATGAACGAGTACGGGAAAAATAAAGGAGCGTCACCATAAAGGATGGCAAAAAACGGTATACAACAGAACGCATTGCGAACACGGGGAACTCACGAGGTCGTTCTCGTTGGTGACTCCCTTTCCTTTGCCAAATGCAAGGTAGAGTTCCTTCGGATCACTTGTCTGCAGTTCAAGATCACGGGGTCTGAAGAACCAGCGAATCAAAGCTTTCTTCGAGCCATTCTCTCTGTCCTCCCACAGTTTCATAATTTTTCCGATGTAGGGATCTTTGTCAACATCTGCATAGACTTCCACATTGTCGTAGAGCGTATACTCCTCGCCTTCGCTGAAAAAGGAAGAGTAAGCAATTTTGGACTTGCTTACAAAGAGCTTAAGAGGTCCCCAATGAATATCTGGAACATCCTCCATCCTTTCTCTCTCTCTCGGTCTCTCTATCTACCTGTATGACTCTCTCTCAGGGATGGCCTTAAAGAGCTGGACAAGCTCGGCTCATCGGACGTTCATGTAGCTGTTCCTCCCAGCAGTCATGTGCGACGCTTAAGCTCTTTATATTTCACAGCATCATTTGCAAAGGCTTGCCTTATGTAACGAGACGCCACCTGAGCTCTTTCTTTTATTTTTTATTTTTTTTTTAAGGGCTTGTCTTACGTAAGAAGAGCGGAAAGGCGCATACCAAGCTCGGCAAGATGGTGGATTCAGAATATAAGTGAGTACTCATGAGAAGAGCGCAAATAATAATCAACCTTTTCCAATTAAAGGATAGAAAATAGCGCATAGTTAGAAAACATAATTAACAACTTCGAGAGTTCTATAACTTTTCCAAAGTGATTTTCATATCACCTTTTATGTTGTGTGAATGAAACTCAAGACGTATGGTGATCAAACATTTGCTTACTTAGACATAAGCATACAAATATCAAAGTATGTGAGGACATGAAGTTTCATAAATGAAGGGGAGTAAAAAGTAACAAGGGTAAGTGCTTTGTAATCTGTGCATGTTCTATAGGTTGGTCTAACCGTTGCCTTGAGGTGGGGAGCAAGGGTTCAACCCACAACTATAGTGGATACCTCCATGCCCTCAGTGGCAGGATGGCCTTTAGGAAAAAAATGAGAAGTTTCTCTTTGATTGGGGCCTTTGGGCAATGATTGTTGCAGCCTTTGAGCCAGCAAAATCTAGAATTTGGCCCTCTAGCTCATCAAACTAGGCTTCTCATCTAGCCTTAGGGCCATCCCTTTAGAAGCTCTATGTTGTGTCCCCACAACAACACGAAAGACTAATCTAAGCTAGCAAGAGTCCCTATAGCATAATCTCACTACTAGAAATAGGGGGGCGTAGAGACGCCCCCGAATTGAAAAAAAATTGGGGCTCGTCGCTTATGCGATGCTAACGTTGCATAAGCAATGGGCCTGTTTTTTTTTTTCTAACATGTGTCGTCACATAAGCGATGTTAGCATCGCTTATGCGACGCAAAAACTATGCGTTGCAAATAGCGTCGCTAAATAGCGACACTCTTAACGACGTTGGCAAACTGCCTACCACATCAGAGTGTCACATAAGCGACGTCCTGGTGTTCTAGAGCGTCACATAAGCAACGCTCTAGAATGTTAAAAAAAAAATCGATTTCTCTCGGCACATTTGTGCCAGGATTTGGACGCGAGAGAGAGAGAGAGAGATCGACAAGAGCTCATCCCATGAAGCAACGTACGCACACACACACACCCATACACACACACACACATACATATGCATACACACACATATACACACATAGACACACACACACATACACATAGACACACTAATTTACATACACACACATATATACACACCTAGACACATGCATACACACATAGACACACACACATACACACATAGACACACACACATGCATACACATACACACACATAGACACATACACACTTACACACACACACACATCCACACACATTTACACACACATACACATGCATACAGACACACATATATATAGATACACACGTATATACACACATAGACACACACATAGACACACACACACATACACACACATACATATAGACACATACACACACATATATGCATACACACACATGTAGAGAGACATACACACACACGCACATACATGCATACATAATGCATATGCATATGCATACGTACATACTTACATGCATACATAATGCACATGCACACGCATACATACATGCTTAAATTCATACACACACAAACACACGCATACACACATATATATGCATACACACACACCTAAAGAGACATACACACACATACACATACAATTATACATATGCATACATAATGCATATGCATACATAATGCATATGCATACATACATACTTACATGCATACACACACATGCATACATAATGCACATGCATATGCATACATACATGCTTACATGCATACACACACATACACACCCATACACACATACACATACACACATATATATGCATACACACATACGTAGAGAGACATACACATACATGCATACATATGCACACATAATGCATATGCATACATACATACTTACATGCATACACACACATACACACACATGCATACATATGCATACATAAATCACATGCTGTAGAGGAGGTACTGGGGTATCCGCTTTTAACAAAAGTAGAGAATTAAAATTAAACACGTCCAGTACATCACCTACTCAAGGGGGGTTCTCTTTAGGGAAGTATACCCTTTAACATTTCTGTGAGCAGGTAGATAACACGGATTGCACAGAGTGGTAAATACTTCAGAAAATATGGACAACCAATGACCAAGGAAGACCATACACTTCTTGATTCGAATCAGACGATTACAAGGTTGGGCAGAGTGATGCTCAAAAGTGCAAGCTTAGGGCTGACAAGCCACCCTAAAAGTATTAACTCCAATACAACAGATCAGCATAAGGGGCCACTGATATGCATGCTAACTCAGAGCAATACAAATGGTAGAATTTCTCAAGAGAATAGAGATTAATCAACACACTGACTCACAGAAAAGAAAATAAATCCAAGCTACTCTCTTACACTATAGTGCTCATAGCCCTCCACTGAGAAGCCTACCCTCTGTATACACACTACAGAGTAGCTCCTACAATAGACTTGAAACCACCGAGTGTAAGAGAGGATTTCTGCACGTACGCACGAACCACTGTATCTCTAAAATTGTTGTACCCAAATGAGCAAAAATCCATTGCTTTTATAGGCCTCCATAGGTCAAGAGAGCCTTGCCGAATCTTCACGTCCACTGATCACGCACCGGTTGATCTCCCAAAATTAGGGGGTAGGTCAAATATTCCCTTGATTTGAATTGAATCCTCAAAAATAGGCAGTCGTCATGAATCGTTGGCGGCAACACTCATTGCACCACTTTTACTTTTATCACTTACACCTTTACTGTCACTTTTGAATGCAAACTGAGATCCTCATTTTGTGTCGCCCGTGATATTTGAATGACCTAGAGAAGCCCATTCCTTACCTAATTTTTTTGTAGTAGCTTTTGATCCTTCATATTAAGTGAGCGGTGTGGGAGGTGAGTTGTGGGGATTTGAGAGAGATTATGGGGTTTGTGGAGGGTTGTGGAGGGGTGTGGAGTTGTGTGGGGGTTGTGGGATTTTTTTGGGGTGTGGTAAAAAATTGATCCAAGATTTCAAAGTTATTATTGCACCAATGAAAAGTACTCGTTGAGAGCTTTCCAACGATATATAACATTGTAGGGTTTGGTTAAGAAATGGTCCTCCAATTATCCATCCAAAATTACATACACTTTGTCTAGCTTATCTTTCCTCATATATCCAATAAAAATTGACGGGCGCCTTGGATAGGCCATCCGCCTCTCAACGTCTAGATCTGAGTTCAATTCCCATGAAGCGCAGCGGCAACCTCCTTTGAAAGGATAATGGTGAGCATTCCCCTTTTTTTTTTTCGTAGGCTGGCCAAAATTGAGTGACGCCGATGACTCGCGGGGGTTTGTGGAGCGTTGAGGGGGGTTTGGGGTTGGGGTTGGGGTTGGGGTTGAGGTTGGGGTTGGGGTTGGGGTGAGTGGAGGGGACGAATGGGGGGGGGGGGGGCGAATGGAGGGGACGGATGGAGGGGTTGAATGGGGGGGACAAATGGAGGGGACGAATGGAGGGGACGGATGGAGGGGTTGAATGGGGGGAACAAATGGAGGGGACGAATGGGGGGGGCGAATGGAGGGGTTGAATGGGGGGACAAATGGAGGGGACGAATGGGGGGGGTGAATGGAGGGGTTGAATGGTGGGGACAAATGGAGGGGACGAATGGGGGGGGGCGAATGGAGGGGACGGATGGAGGGGTTGAATGGGGGGGACAAATGGAGGGGAGGAATGGGGGGGGGCGAATGGAGGGGACGGATGGAGGGGTTGAATGGGGGGGACAAATGGAGGGGACGAATGGGGGGGGCGAATGGAGGGGACGGATGGGGGGGCGAATGGAGGGGACGGATGGGGGGGCGAATGGAGGGGACGGATGGAGGGGTTGAATGGAGGGGACGGATGGGGGGGGGCGAATGGAGGGGACGGATGGGGGGGGCGAATGGAGGGGACGGATGGGGGGGGCAAATGGAGGGGACGAATGGGGGGGGGCGAATGGGGGGGACGGATGGAGGGGACGAATGGGGGGGGCGAATGGAGGGGACGGATGGAGGGGTTGAATGGAGGGGACGGATGGGGGGGGGCGAATGGAGGGGACGAATGGGGGAGGCGAATGGAGGGGACGGATGTAGGGTTGAATGGGGGGACAAATGGAGGGGATGAATGGAGGGGACTGTTCGTTGCGTTATTGACTTGAAAAGCATGCTTCATAAATATGTATGCACGTATTGCCGAGAGCAGGGTTCGAACTCGCGTCCGTTGTTTGAGAATGATCTCGTCTATCCAAAGCGCCCGTCGTTATATCTTGTGGAAGGAATGGATAGGATATTCACAGATGCTGTAATCGATGCGCCCGTCCTGTTATAGAAAGTCCTAAAAGGAGGTACTTATGGAGTACTACAGACCCCCACATCAAGCTTTTGCACCGTCCCTGGTGCAATTTCTCCCTTATTTTACTTATTTCAAAGAGATCCAGTTATACTGCAATTACAAAAAAGAAACACGGTATGTACAAGGAATGAAGTGCCTCCATTTTGACCTAATCCAAATACTTTTTCACCCTGGAGATGTTGACCAGGGGAATCCTTTTACCCTGCAGATCTTCCAGATGCACAGCGCCATGTGGCAATACCTTGATTACCTTATAAGGTCCTATCCACTTGGGTGCCAATTTAGTTTGAATTGGTGGAACCTGATGCACTAAAACCATAGACCCTTCCTGAACTTCATTGGATCTCAGATACCTGTCATGCAATCTCTTGCACTCTTCTTGTGTCACCAGAAGTTTCTGCATTGCCTCTTCTCTATACTCTTCTAATGCCACCAATCTCTGAATGGGGGGTTCAATTCCAATGGTTTTGATTCCTATTTCTTTTCTGATGATAAACTCAAATGGTGCCAATGCCTCTTTCCCATAAACTAAGCGAAATGGAGTCACGCCTGTGGTTCCCCTCTTCGTGGTTCTGAAAGCCCAAATTGCACCAAGTAGTGCTAGTGGCCAAGAGCTTTGATGATCAAAAGATAATTTGCGAAGTAGTCCGATCAAAATCTTATTGGAACTCTCTGCTTGGCCATTTGCCCTTGGGTAATAGGCACAAGACTTTTTATGGAAGATTTTGTACTTGTCAAATATAAACTAGAGCAATTGATTTACAAAATGTGTGCCCCTATCACTAGTAATTTCCAGTGGGCAACCAAATCTTGAGAAAATACGTTTATACATAAATTTAGCTACTGTCAGAGCCGTGCAGTCCACAGTAGCTTTAGCCTCTATCCATTTAGTGGCATAACATGTGGCCATCAAAATATACTTTTTACCTCCTGGTTGCCCAGTTGGGCTAATTGGCCCTATGAAATCAAGACCCCGTCGTTCAAATGGAAGCCATCCGGTAGATATGACTAATGGTTGGAAATTCAATCTGGTTGGCGTGGGAGCACACCTCTGACAGATGTGGCATTCTTTAGCAAACTTGATTGCATCTTTGAAAATATGAGGCCACCATAAACCCTTGTGGATGATTCTATGAGCCAATTCTTCCCCCTTTAGGTGTCCTTCACTGTGTGCTTCCTCTAGCAAAAGATTTACCTCCTCTGGATAGACACACCTTCTCAAGATATCATCCTGACAGTATTTATATAAATTACCATTTATAAGAGAATAGGCTTTGGTTTTCAAAAGTAATCTTCTTTTTTCTACAGGTGTCAAGTGTTATGGGATCTTTCCAGTAGTGAGAACATGAAGAATTTCATCATACCCACCAGTCCGAATTGTTACTAGGAAGAGATTGCTATCCACTAGTTCATCATTGATACCTATTGCCTTTTCACTCATTGCCGTCCTGGACACTTGATCTGCCATGTAGTGCTCTTTTCCTGGCTTAATATGAATATCAAAATTAAATTCCTGAAATAGGAGTAACCATCTCCAAATCCTTCCAGCTACTCTAGGTTTGTTTATCAAATATTTCAAGGGCTGATGATCAGAGATAACAATGAAATGTACACCAAGGAGATAATGTCTAAATTTCTGAAGAGCAAATACGATAGCCAAACCTTCTCTTTCCGTTGTACTGTAATTTCTTTCAGCTTGGTTGAGTAGTCTGCTTGCATAAGAGATAGGTCTATCCACTTTGTGAGATGATGGTTGGGCTAGAACTGCACCAACAGCATGAAGACTAGCATCTGTATGCACATGAAATTCCAATGACCAATTAGGAACACTTAAAAGTGGAGCAGTACATAGCCTCAACTTTTTTCACAAAATGCTTTGTCGGCTTCAACACTCCATGAGAAAGGGATCTTTTTACTGGTAAGCCTTGACAAGGGCTTAGCAATTTCCGAATACATCCTAATGAATCTTCTGTGATACCCTGCATGGCCCAAGAAACTTTGCACTTCCTTTGGGCTTTGTGGAATTGGCATAGAAAGAATAGTTGTAACCTTTGCAGGGTCAACAGTTATACCTTCAGTAGATACTATGTGACCAAGAAGAGTACCCTTAGTGACCAAAAAGTGACATTTATCAGGATTCAATTTCAAACCCGTTTTGAGACATTGCTCAAAAATTTCTTTTAGATTTTCCAAATGATCATGGAAATCTTGAACTGCCGCCCTTCTATCTGTACCTGAGAATACTGAAAAGTCATCCATAAATATGCGGAGAAAGGTTGTTGACCATTTGCCCAATATCAGATACATCGTTCTATTAAATGAAGCTGGCGAATTCTTCAAACCAAAAGCCATACGAGTATAGACATAAGTGCCCCAGGGAGTAACAAAGGCTGTTTTGTCCCTATCATCAGGGTGAATTACTATCTGGTTGTAGCCACTAAAACCATCCAAGAAACTATACAAAGTGTGACCAGCTACTTCCTCAAGCACTTGCTTTGTGAAGGGCTGAGGAAATCCATCTTGGATAGTCACTTTATTCAAAGCACGGAAATCAACACATACTCTTATTTTTCCACTATTTTTCTTGGGCACAATAACCATAGAGGAAAGCCACCTGGAATGTTCTACTGGAACAATTATACCCGCTTCTTCTAGTTTTGTAATCTCTGCTTTTACTGCCTCTGCATACTTCGGATTGAGTCGATATGGTCTACTTCTTACAGGCGCGGCTCCCTCAACTAAGGGTATCCGATGTAACCCAAGCTCTTCTGGTATCCCTGTTAGATCTTTGTAGGACCATGCGAAGACACTTTTATAAGTAAAAAGCAAAGAAGTTACCTTCTGTAGTAAGAGAGGATAATGCCACAACCAGGATGCCAAATGGACCATTTGAGGGTTCTCTTCATCCCCCAAATTTACTTCTTGAACCAATGTTTCAGGACTGGTCTTGCTTGAGAAATCATCTCCATTATATGCAGGAGTGGATTTTAATTTATATTCTGCAACCTGTTCTTTCATCCATCCTTGAGGTATATCTGCAAAAGGAAGATCTTCTTTGCTCTTAAGTTCATAATCTTCCCTCTCTGATACTTTTATATTGGTTGCCTCCTCAAAGCTTGTATTTTCCTTCAGTTGCTCATTCTCCAACACTTTGTGGTCTTCCTTGCCCTTTTCTGTAATTTCCTTATCTGCAACTTCTTCCTCAATTTCATTGATCTCCACTGTGCAACACTCTGCACTTCCCATCATCCAATTTAACAATGTATCATCTTCTTGGGGTAGAGAGGGCATTACCTGAGTATCCACAATATATCCAGTGGTTTTTCCTGAATCAAATCCTTCTTCCAAGTGTAGTTGCAGTTGGCTATTGGTGCTTGTTGAAATCCATAGTTTATTTTTCCCCCAATCTTGCAAAGCTTTTGCTTGTCTGAGCCAAGGTCTCCCCAGGAGCAAAGGATAGGAAGTCTCCTGTGGAAGTGCAATAACAACAAAATCCAACACAAAGTGGCAACCCTGTACTATCATCCGTACCTTTTCAATAATGCCAAGAGGCGCAACCCGATGTTGATCTGCTAGTGTAACTGTAAATGGTGCCATTTTGGTGGGGTTCAAATTTAGCTTCTTCATTGTAAAATCTGGCATCAAATTGATACCAGAGCCTCCATCTATGATCACACCTGTAAGAGCTTCATCCTTTATACAAACTGATAATCTTGAACTTTGGTAGTCTGCTAAGGGTGCAGGGGGAAAATCAACCATGAAACCATCTATACTAGGTGATTGGACCAAGTGAGCGGAGTGTATAATCTTCAGTAAGTCACTTCTTATTTTTGAATCCATCCTTATAAGTTCATATAGACTAACCTTGTGATGAATACCTTTCAAGATCTGTTCAATGTTTACCTCCTGAGTGTTTTCTTGCAGACTTGTTGGTTGGCCCTTTAGAGAAGTAGTCATCTTATTATAAGCTCCTTCAATTTGTGCTTGGTCCTTCCATCCAGACGCCTTTTCTTCCTCTTTATCCTGAAATCCTTGTTGTTCATCTCTCTGGGTTGCAGCTGCTTGCCTAGCTCTAGTCATCATGGGCATTGCAGAGGATGAAACAGCATAAGTCTGAGTGGTTTTTCCTTCTTCATGTGGAGAGACTGCAATCATATGAATTGGAGCAGGACGACCTCTTGGGCAATCTTTGGTATAATGATCCTTGGCCTCTGGACAATGTTAACAAGGAGGTTCATCTTCTGGGAGGGAACACCTATTTTGCATGTGGCCATATTCACCACAACGATAGCACATCAAGAGTCTATTATATCTAGGCTTTGCAGGCCTATTCTCCTCTCTATTAGATGTATTTGAAGTACTAGCATAGTATGAATCCAAAGTTTGAGGGTTGCCTCTCTGCTGTGTACCCTTGAGGTAATAACAATCTCTGGCTTCATGACCATCTTTTCCACAAAATTGATAGCTTACCTTGTTAGGGCAATTAGCATTGGAATGTCCATTGTTGTTACAGTTCGTGCACCAAATTTGTCTCCTTATATCTTGTGTGGTCTTCAAATCTTCTAACTCACGGCGAAGTTGGGCTACTTCATCATCCGTGCGTCATAGTGGTGGCAAGACCTTCTCTTCTTGTTGATTTTGTTGCATTTTTAATGCTTCCAGTTCCCTCCTTAGTTGCTCAATAGGATCCAGATCTGCAACATACTTTTGTTGTGTATCCCCTTCAAAATGTTGCCTTGCTTCTTCAATGCGTGATGCTGCTGCAACAAAATCATTGAGGGTCGCATCCAATCTAAGAGATTCACGAAGCTTCTGCTGAGATGACCTGGGCAGAGCCTTTTCTATCCACTTTTTAACCAAAAAGTCACCTGGAGCATGTGGCAGACGTGCAACAAGTGCTTTTGTTCTAGTGTGAAGTTCATGAAAAGATTCACCTGATCTTAGCTTCAAATTCTCTAGCTGATCTAGAGCTCTTTCTGAGGAATCACTTGGTCGGAATGTCTGTGAGAATGCCGCCTTCAGAGCCTCCCATGTAGTGAAATGGCCATCTGCATATTGACTATACCATTTATCTGCAAGACCCTCCAATGTGGATGGAAAAAGTGCCAGCATTGCATCCTCTCTATTTTGCAGACCTCTTCCACGGCATAAAGAGATGAATCTCCTCACATGATCATCAGCATCCTCATAAGCTTGTCCCTTGAAGGTAGGGAATTTGATGTTTAATCTGGAGAGCAAATGAGAGAGGTCCTCCATTTGTACTGGTGTTTCTTCGGACGTATCTGAGGAGAAGTCTAGGGTTCTCCTATACCTCTCTTTTGACAATGGTGTCGTACCCAAATTGATAGATAAATTTAGGGAAGGCAGAGGGGAGGTAGACTCACTAGCCGTGGTTATTGATAACTTGTTAAGGCTCCTCCGAACACGAAGAGACTCCTTATCTGCTCGTGTATGGGTCATGTACCTACTTGCAAATGTAATAGGGCAAAAATACCTCTCACAGAAATGCAAAGGTCCCACCGTGCGTGCCAAACTGTAGAGGAGGTACTGGGGTATCCGCTTTTAACAAAAGTAGAGAATGAAAATTAAACACGTCCAGTACATCACCTACTCAAGGGGGGTTCTCTTTAGGGAAGTATACCCTTTAACATTTCTGTGAGCAGGTAGATAACACGGATTGCACAGAGTGGTAAATACTTCAGAAAATATGGACAACCAATGACCAAGGAAGACCATACACTTCTTGATTCGAATCAGACGATTACAAGGTTGGGCAGAGTGATGCTCAAAAGTGCAAGCTTAGGGCTGACAAGCCACCCTAAAAGTATTAACTCCAATACAACAGATCAGCATAAGGGGCCACTGATATGCAGGCTAACTCAGAGCAATACAAATGGTAGAATTTCTCAAGAGAATAGAGATTAATCAACACACTGACTCACAGAAAAGAAAATAAATCCAAGCTACTCTCTTACACTATAGTGCTCATAGCCCTCCACTGAGAAGCCTACCCTCTGTATACACACTACAGAGTAGCTCCTACAATAGACTTGAAACCACCGAGTGTAAGAGAGGATTTCTGCACGTACGCACGAACCACTGTATCTCTAAAATTGTTGTACCCAAATGAGCAAAAATCCATTGCTTTTATAGGCCTCCATAGGTCAAGAGAGCCTTGCCGAATCTTCACGTCCACTGATCACGCACCGGTTGATCTCCCAAAATTAGGGGGTAGGTCAAATATTCCCTTGATTTGAATTGAATCCTCAAAAATAGGCAGTCGTCATGAATCGTTGGCGGCAACACTCATTGCACCACTTTTACTTTTATCACTTACACCTTTACTGTCACTTTTGAATGCAAACTGAGATCCTCATTTTGTGTCGCCCGTGATATTTGAATGACCTAGAGAAGCCCATTCCTTACCTAATTTTTTTGTAGTAGCTTTTGATCCTTCATATTAAGTGAGCGGTGTGGGAGGTGAGTTGTGGGGATTTGAGAGAGATTATGGGGTTTGTGGAGGGTTGTGGAGGGGTGTGGAGTTGTGTGGGGGTTGTGGGATTTGTGGGGTTTGTTGGTTGGGTGGGAATAGGGGGTGAGTTATGAGGAGATGTGGGGATTTTTTGGGGTGTGGTAAAAAATTGATCCAAGATTTCAAAGTTATTATTGCACCAATGAAAAGTACTCGTTGAGAGCTTTCCAACGATATATAACACTATAGGTTTTGGTTAAGAAATGGTCCTCCAATTATCCATCCAAAATTACATACACTTTGTCTAGCTTATCTTGCCTCATATATCCAATAAAAATTGACGGGCGCCTTGGATAGGCCATCCGCCTCTCAATGTCTAGATCTGAGTTCAATTCCCATGAAGTGCAGTGGCAACCTCCTTTGAAAGGATAATGGTGAGCATTCCCCTTTTTTTTTTTCGTAGGCTGGCCAAAATTGAGTGACGCCGATGACTCGCGGGGGTTTGTGGAGCGTTGAGGGGGGTTTGGGGTTGGGGTTGGGGTTGGGGTTGAGGTTGGGGTTGGGGTGAGTGGAGGGGACGAATGGGGGGGGGGCGAATGGAGGGGTTGAATGGGGGGGACAAATGGAGGGGACGGATGGAGGGGTTGAATGGGGGGAACAAATGGAGGGGACGAATGGGGGGGGCGAATGGAGGGGTTGAATGGGGGGACAAATGGAGGGGACGAATGGGGGGGGTGAATGGAGGGGTTGAATGGGGGGGACAAATGGAGGGGACGAATGGGGGGGGCGAATGGAGGGGACGGATGGAGGGGTTGAATGGAGGGGACGGATGGGGGGGGCGAATGGAGGGGACGGATGGGGGGGGCGAATGGAGGGGACGGTTGGGGGGGGGGGCGAATGGAGGGGACGAATGGGGGGGTTGAATGGGGGGGACAAATGGAGGGGACGAATGGGGGGGGTGAATGGAGGGGTTGAATGGGGGGGACAAATGGAGGGGACGAATGGGGGGGGCGAATGGAGGGGACGGATGGAGGGGTTGAATGGGGGGGACAAATGGAGGGGACGGATGGGGGGGCCGAATGAAGGGGACGAATGGGGGGGTTGAATGGGGGGACAAATGGAGGGGACGAATGGGGGGGGGGTGAATGGAGGGGTTGAATGGGGGGGACAAATGGAGGGGACGAATGGGGGGGGTGAATGGAGGGGACGGATGGAGGGGTTGAATGGGGGGGACAAATGGAGGGGACGAATGGGGGGGGCGAATGGAGGGGACGAATGGAGGGGACGAATGGGGGGGGGTGAATGGAGGGGTTGAATGGGGGGGACAAATGGAGGGGACGAATGGGGGGGGCGAATGGAGGGGACGGATGGAGGGGTTGAATGGGGGGGACAAATGGAGGGGACGGATGGGGGGGGCGAATGGAGGGGACGGATGGGGGGGGCGAATGGAGGGGACGGATGGGGGGGGCGAATGGAGGGGACGGATGGAGGGGTTGAATGGGGGGAACAAATGGAGGGGACGAATGGGGGGGGCGAATGGAGGGGACGGACCGAGGGGTTGAATGGGGGGGACAAATGGAGGGGACGAATGGGGGGGGGCGAATGGAGGGGACGGATGGGGGGGGCGAATGGAGGGGACGGATGGGGGGGGCGAATGGAGGGGACGGATGGAGGGGTTGAATGGAGGGGACGGATGGGGTTGGGGTTGGGGTTGAGGTTGGGGTTGAGGTTGGGGTTGGGGTTGGGATTGGGGTTGGGGTTGAGGTTGGGGTTGGGGTTGGGGTGAGTGGAGGGGACGAATGGGGGGGGGGCGAATGGAGGGGACGGATGGAGGGGTTGAATGGGGGGGACAAATGGAGGGGACGAATGGGGGGGGGCGAATGGAGGGGACGGATGGAGGGGTTGAATGGGGGGAACAAATGGAGGGGACGAATGGGGGGGCGAACGGAGGGGACGGATGGAGGGGTTGAATGGGGGGGACAAATGGAGGGGACGAATGGGGGGGGCGAATGGAGGGGACGGATGGAGGGGTTGAATGGAGGGGACGGATGGGGTTGGGGTTGGGGTTGAGGTTGGGGTTGAGGTTGGGGTTGGGGTTGGGATTGGGGTTGGGGTTGAGGTTGGGGTTGGGGTTGGGGTGAGTGGAGGGGACGAATGGGGGGGGGCGAATGGAGGGGACGGATGGAGGGGTTGAATGGGGGGGACAAATGGAGGGGACGAATGGGGGGGGCGAATGGAGGGGACGGATGGAGGGGTTGAATGGAGGGGACGGATGGGGGGGGGCGAATGGAGGGGACAGATGGGGGGGGGGGCGAATGGAGGGGACGGATGGGGGGGGCGAATGGAGGGGACGAATGGGGGGGTTGAATGGGGGGGACAAATGGAGGGGACGAATGGGGGGGTGAATGGAGGGGTTGAATGGGGGGGACAAATGGAGGGGACGAATGGGGGGGGCGAATGGAGGGGACGGATGGAGGGGTTGAATGGGGGGGACAAATGGAGGGGACGAATGGGGGGGGCGAATGGAGGGGACGGATGGAGGGGTTGAATGGGGGGGACAAATGGAGGGGACGAATGGGGGGGGCGAATGGAGGGGACGGATGGAGGGGTTGAATGGGGGGGACAAATGGAGGGGATGAATGGGGGGGGCGAATGGAGGGGACAGATGGGGGGGCGAATGGAGGGGACGGATGGGGGGGTGAATGGAGGGGACGGATGGAGGGGTTGAATGGAGGGGACGGATGGGGGGGGCGAATGGAGGGGACGGATGGGGGGGGCGAATGGAGGGGACGGATGGGGGGGGCGAATGGAGGGGACGAATGGGGGGGGGGGCGAATGGGGGGGACGGATGGAGGGGACGAATGGGGGGGGGCGAATGGAGGGGACGGATGGAGGGGTTGAATGGAGGGGATGGATGGGGGGGGCGAATGGAGGGGACGAATGGGGGGGGGGCGAATGGAGGGGACGGATGGAGGGGTTGAATGGGGGGACAAATGGAGGGGACTGTTCGTTGCGTTATTGACTTGAAAAGCATGCTTCATAAATATGTATGCACGTATTGCCGAGAGCAGGGTTCGAACTCGCGTCCGTTGTTTGAGAATGATCTCGTCTATCCAAAGCGCCCGTCGTTATATCTTGTGGAAGGAATGGATAGGATATTCACAGATGTTGTAACCGATGCGCCCGTCCTGTTATAGAAAGTCCTAAAAGGAGGTACTTATGGAGTACTACACATGCATATGCATGCATACATGCTTACATGCATACACACATACACACACATACACATACACACATAGACACACACACACACATACACACACATACACACATATACACACATATATGCATACACACACATATACGCATACACTAGAGAGACATACACACACATACACATACATGCATACATAATGCATATGCATATGCATACATGCATGCTTACATGATACACACACATATGCATACATATGGATACATAATGCATATGCATATGCATAGATACATGCATACACATACACACACATACACACACATAAACACACATATACACATAGATTTACACACACATACACATGCATACACACACATATAATGCATATGCATATGCATATGCATACATACATACTTACATGCATACACACACACATACACACACATGTATACATTTGCATACATAATGCACATGCATATGCATACATACATGCTTACATGCATACACACTCACATATACACCTACATACACATATACACACATACATATGTACACATATATATATTGATTTCTAACCCATTTTGTTTTATATGTAAAGGTATTATGGATCCTAGTAGAGAGAGAAAGGCGAAACTCACTCTCATGATAGCAGAGCACAGGTGCGTATGAGGACATGCATAGGCACCTTAGGGCTAGAGTGCGATATAGAGCTAGAGGGGAACATTGTGTACATAGGGAATGGATTGGAGTTCAAGAGAAGAATGCGAGCATTATGCGACTCTTACCTGCGCCTTGTCCAATTACAGTGGAAGTAAGTATAAATTTTACATATAAATTGAAATAAATATCTTATGTTTTATTTACATTATTTTTTTTTATTTTTGTAGTGAGCATGATGAGAGGGATAAAAAATATGTACTCACTTCACTTGAGGCAGAGTTTGGGACAGGATGGTCACATAAGTGGTGTCTAAAAGAGATGCGGACACTTATGGCTCATCGTCGCGATAATGCACAGTATGCATTGCTTTTATGTATATATATGTGGATATGAGTATGTGTGTTTATGTATGTATGTATATATGTATGTATATGAGAGAGAGAGAGATATTTGTATGCAAAGTTCATAAAAGAGTTAGCAGCGCAAGTATTAGGTCAACTAGAATAGGAGAAGCAAATGTGTCAGGAAGGTTCTAAAGGTTGGGCGGACAATTCCAAAGGTTAGATGGACAAAATATCTTCATTCGATATAGGTATGTATAATTTGACTTTACTCTCATAACGTGTGTATATGTATGTTTATGTGTATATATATGTGTGTGTATGTATATGTATGTATGCATGTGTAACTGTGTATATTTGATTTCATTTCTAATTTTCTTTTTGTTTATTGTGGTTTGTAGACTTTCATATAGATATCTAGACCACTGAATCGTCTAGTTGTCTCCCATTTTATAGTCAATCTATCACCTGCCTTGCTAACTAAGGCTTACATATTTGTTTACAAATATAAAATATCAGTTAGCTATGGAGGTATTAGGTCATTTGGAAAATAGGAGGAGAAAATTTATCTTGAAGATTTTGAAAGATGCATGAATAGTTTTAAAGGATGGGTGGTGTCAGGATGAAATCCCTCAGGGAAGTGTGCATTGATTTTTTTTCAAAGTTCACTGATTTTCTAGTTTTGGTGTGATGTTTTGACCGAGAAAGAGTTATAAATTGTGCATGTTTCTGTTGGTTTAATTGGTTATGAGATGCGAAGTAGGTTTGATCTTTGAAACATCATTGAAACCACTTGAACATCCTAATTTCCCCAATCAAAAATCCTAACTTGGATCCTTAGAATTAGCATTTACCCTAGGTCAAACCCTTAAAAATAATTAATTTATGAACATCCAGTGTAAAACCAAAAACCTTAATTCGGAAAAATAAAAAAGACTACCCAAAAATAGAAAGTTTCAGGGAAGGTTAGAAGAATCTAGAAGGATGTCCTAGGGGGGGCCTATAAATAGGTGCCCAAGCCTCATTTGTCCTTCCCCGTGGATTTTCCTTGCAGATCTTCCCTCCAGGTATGCTCTTTGTCCATTTTTGTTCATGTTCATCTTCTTGTTCATACTTTACGATAGTGCAACTAGAGAGAAAGAATAGGACACATGCAAAGAGAGACGGGCTTGGAGGCTATTTACTACTTTGCCCATGATGTTTGTACATTTAGAGATCCTTCCTCTTTTCCATTTTTTGAATTATCCTCGTGGATTTTCCTTGCAGATCTTCCCTCGAGGTCTAGGCGGTTTCTCATGATTTGAAGAATATTGCATGAAGTGAAGAAAAGTCATTGAAGATTAAATTGAAGCATTACTCCCCATGGATTTTCCTTGTGGAACTTCTTTCTAGGTTGAGTTTTCTCATGATTTGAAGAATATTACATGAAGTGAAGAAAAGTTTCTGAAGGCCGAAGTGAAGAAGCATACTCTCTGTGGAACTCTTCTGTGGATCCCCTCTCCAGGTTACTGCAATTTTTATGAAGTAAAGAGATTTCTTTGAAGTAAAGCTTGTACCCGAAGTTATAAAGTATGAAGACCTGCCGTGAAGTAAAGTTCATACTGTGAAGACCAAAGAGAAGCCCGTGTGCGCCTTCTCGCACTGTAGCAGAAAGTCTATATTTTATTACTTGATCCGCACTGTAGTGACATATTGTATTACCTAAACCGCATTGTAATGGCATATTGTATTACCTAATCCGCATTTGTAGCAGCATATTGTATCATCGATCTGCACTATGGCGGCATATTGTATTACCTGATCCGCATTAAAGCAGCATATTGTATCATCGATCCACATTGTAGCGGCCTATTGTATTCATCAATCCGCACTGTAGCAGCATATTGTGTCACTGATCCTCATTATTGACATTTATTGGAGGACTCTAGTTGCATTTACATTATATCGCTGAGCATTGTTGTTTTGTTTCGCACTATATCTCGATCTTTAATCCGTGACAGTTACGTTCCACAACCGCGATCATTCGCTTTCTCTTCCGAGGCGTGGGCCTACGATGTGCGATACGAGTCACCATACCGAGGGCGAGGCGCCCAAGGCACAGACACCGCTCACCGAACAGGGAGGATGACCCACATCGGGGCCTGATCCAACCCCGCATTGCTCTTTCCTCCTTCCCTCCTTCTTGACACCTGACAACGTGAAGCGAGGCGGTTGCCCGGTGATCCTTGTCGCATCACCCACTCCTTAAGAAGACAGAAAAAAAACCTCGACGCCAGATCAGATACTCTAGGTACCAGCATTTCAGGTTCTTTCATTTTTTTCTGCATTGTTCCACACACTTGAACAGAAAGATTACTTTTGACTGCCTGACTTTGATCATCCACTCTTTGCATCAATTTAGATCATATGGGTGTGCACTTTTCTATTGAAACATAGATTAAGAATCTACTTCTCACCTTAGATCATAAGAAGGGGAAAATTAAAATGAACAAAATGATTGAAGAACAATTTAGGAAATATGAAGAGCAATTTAGGAAAATGGAGATTAACACGAGTGAATCTATAAAATCGAAATTTGGTATCGTGATGATGTTAATGCAAACTATAAATGCAATATCTGATACTATTCAGTTGATGGGCATAAGTATTAAAGACATAAAAAATGAAATGGATTCTAGCATTTTAGAATTGAATCATAAGGTTGAGTTGTTGACCAAACAAGTTAAGGACCTACAAATATTGAAGTGTGACCATGAACATGAGGTAAAAGTTCAAAGCATATCTACACATAAAGAGTCATTAAGTCTTAGAAGATCCACGCCTAGAGTGATACCTAGGAAATCAAGTTGGATTGAGAAGAGACCTATACGATATTTTTGGTGCAATCAGTTTGGACATATGTTCTGGGATTGTCTAGCATATGAAAGTGCATGCAAACATAAACTAGTAAGTGAATATGAAAATAAAATCTGTAAGTTTCAAAATAGATCACCTTTGCATTTGAATGTAGGGCAAGGTGGGATGAAGGAATATTTTGAAGAAACCAAAACTAGATCGAAGTCAATTGAAAAGATGTGGAAACCAAAAAGACTTGAGAACAATAAATCTGATGAAAAAACGAGAATGCTATCTATTCAGAGTTAAGAGAAAAATATCGAACAAAACAAAAGTAGACAGATAAAGGTTGAAAAACAAAACAATGAGCAGATATTGAGAGAACAAATGGAAATAGATCATAAAAGGTAATCTGATAGAGAAAATCAAGAGAAATCAAGGAAAGACCAGGATGTATACGTTTCATTTGATCCAAAACTTTTGACTAATGAGGATCTATTTGATCAAGAGAAAGTTACAAAATTGCAATCTCAATTAAACTCTAATAAACAGATTGGACTAGAAAAGAGTAAATAAGAAACTCAAGAAGATATAGAATCTGACAAGCAAGTTAACAAAGCAAAGAAACAATTGCTTGATGATATTATCAAGCAAATCAAGGGGAGTGTAAAGATGACTTCAAGACTTCTAAGAGTTTGAAAAAGAATAAGAGAAGTAGAAATCTAACTTTTCAAGACATATTTGCAAATATTGAAGGATGATTGAAGAAGAATCATAATGAAACATACGAGAATGATCAAGAGCTATTGAATGATGGATGATTGATGATTTATGATGATTGGTGATTGATGAATAATGATTAATGAATGATGATGAATGATGATTGGATGATGATGATTGATTAATGATTATGATTAATGAATGATGATGATTGATGAATTATCAATGATGAAGATGAAGGCAAAATGATCAGGCGAAACGTTTTCAATTTCAAATTCTGTTTTCTTTTTGAAAGAGCATATGATTACATTGATGTGTGTGATAAATCTATGTACGAATTTAAGAAAATCAAGTAGAATTGAGATAACAAACACTTATTATGGTTTTGATGAAGCATGAACGACTAGAAATTATATGAATGAAATCAGTTAGCAGACTAGAGACTTTTGGGAGTGAAAGCTTGGGAATGTGATGGCATGCTTAAAACTAAGTGAGTATATATGCTGATAGATTTGAACGCTTAGTGAGTGGGATTCTTTGGGTCCTACTATTTGTTTCTTGTGAGATCTTACCTCCATATGGATCATGATTCATGATAAACCTTCATACTCAAGCCAGCTGTATATGTGTGTCCATGTTGTTAGTGCGCTGCGATGGGCTAGTAGGCAGGTGGAACCAGCTTGGGTCGGGCGATCAAGGCCATGAGCTGTAGCTAGTTTCGTTGTAGGCTTGACCTATCTGTTGTCATGTGCGTGCATGGGTCAGTAGGCGGGTGGAGTCACTCTGGCCGGGTGGTCAAAGCCATGAGCTGACATCGATTTCATGTAGGGCTTATGTTGTGTATTCCGTGTGCTATATCGGCTCGGCAGACAGGTGGGGGTAAACTTGGCTGGGTGAACAAGTCCATGAGTCACACCCGATTTCAACATAGGCCGATTGGTGAAAATAAAGATAAAAAGAATAAATGCTGAGTTGAGATGAAGTGAAAATAAAAGAAATGAAAAAGAAAGAGAAAAAGAAAAATGAAAAAGTAAATGAAAAGAAAGAAAAAGATTTGATGGAGAGTTGGACAGTAGGAGATGAATAACTTTGTCAGATGCTTTATTTGTGCCAGGGATAAAAAAGAACTTGTTATCAGTTTCTGCATTAGCCAAGATTAGCTTGGTTGTGAAATTTGTTGATGACAGGTGTACAGTTCATGATCTGTCAAATGGCAAAGTGATTATTGCTTCTGGCATTTTATGTCGTGGGCTATATAAGCTCATAGACTATGAAGGATCTATAAATGATTTGGCATGTGCAGTAAATGATTCGCAGGCTATGTCAGATGCAAAGCTTTGGCATGCACGCTTTGGTCATCTGAATTTTGCTAGTTTGCTACGCCTGCAGAAATCTGAAATGGTGTCCTCGTTGCCCAAACTTGAGGCACCTGGAAAACATGTTTATGAAGGCTGTATTTTGGGAAAAATGCAGCATTCATCCTTTCCAAAAGATGGTTCAGTTCGGGCTAGTCAGAAATTGCAACTTGTACATAGTGATGTCTGTGGTCCTATGCAGACACCTTCTTTAAAAAACCAATGTACAGTGCCGTATACACCTCAACAAATGGAGTCATTGAACAGAAGAACAGGTCTCTCATGGAGATGGCGAGGTG
>MU260319.1:2500-120000 GCA_020310875.1 Ceratopteris richardii
TGTTTTTGTTTCAATGATCTTTACTTCTTTGATAATGCAGGCAGGTGCTTATTTCAATAAAATTCAGTGTTTCTGTTTTGAGGAGCAGAGACTACTTCCTGGTGAAAAAATAGATATGCCTGTGAGTTTTTTGTTTACTGGGAAAGCTTCAGGAATTTGGTTGCACAAATTTTGCACTAGTAACAAGATTTACTGAACCTCGGTGGGTCTCAGGTATTTTTTTACATTGATCCAGAGTTTGCTACAGATCGAAAGATGAATGATGTGAACAACTTGATACTATCGTACACATTCTTCAAGGTCGAAGATCAAGAACCTGGTGCTGATATTAACAGTTGATTTGTACAAAGGAATTTTTATTCACGGAAACAGTTATCTCTGTCATTGAGTAATCTGTCAGTCTTTTGTGTACTTGCACTGGGTGAAAGGAAAAGCAACTAAAGTTATCATTGAAATGCTGAATGGGGATCTATGGGTGTGCGAAAATATACATCTTACTTGATCATGAAAAAGACTGGGCTCTTTCCATTGCTGTCTTGATGGGCTGATAACATATCAAATAAAATTGTCGTTGTGAAAGAAAATAAAATATTTTTGTGATATGGTTCAAAAATATGAAAACGATAGCTTTGACATTTCACAAAGATTCTGTGATATCACTAGCTAATCCCATTTGAATTGATGCTCTGTGAATCTCCTTGAAGAGAATAAGATAATCATGTATGATGTGGTTCAGAAATATGGAGATGTAGTTTTGACATTCCTGAAACAATATGTGAGAGCTCTCGCCTTTTCATTCAAGTGGATGTTCTGCTATTCTCATTAATTCTATGTACCGACTCTGGAATGGTTGGAATGGTTTATGAAGACCTGCCTTCGCTCTCTCTGTAATTTGTTTCCAATTCTGAAGTGTATTGAGAATAAATTATCTGTTTGACATGTGAACTTTTTGGATATTCGGAGTGGGTTTTGGCAATGTGTTTCTATGGTGTAAATGAAATAGGGACCTACTGTGAAACTTTTCATGTGTCAAGAAGTATTGGCTAATCAAACAGATGCATTGTCAGCTGTTAAGATCCATGTGTAAATACAGGGCAAGAATTCTGTACTTGAAGGGCAGAGGGTTAAATTTTTCAGGGCGCTGAGGAAAATTTATTGTATATGTTTTATTGTGCAAACTCTCTTATTTCATATGGTAATTTTTTAATATTAAAGGGGATCTGTATTGATTGGCTTCCCTGAATACTGCTTTGAGTCTTAGAACCGAGGAAAATTTTCTCTATATATGTCTTGTGCCGATTGTCTTCCTCGATATAGTAATTTATTAATATTAAAAGGGATCTGTATTGATTGGTTTTCATGAATGCTTCTTTGAATCTTAGAACCCCACAAGTCAAGGTTTATACTGTCTAAGTTTGATGAAATTAGGGGGAAACTTTCTGTATATGTTTATTGTGCTGTCTTTCTTCCTTGATACGTTAAGTTTTTAATATTAAAGGGGACTTGTATTGATTGGCTTCCATGAATACTTCTATGAATCTTAAAACCTCACAAGTCAAGGTTTATGTTGTCTTAGTTTGATGGAATTAGGTATGAACTTGTAGCTGATCCTTAGCAACAAAATTGACCAAGCAATACTAACACGACGGACCTTTTTTTTTTCCTGTTACAAGCATGTAGGCTAAGTTGATGCCAGTGCTAACTATTGTAGTTAATTTTGCACACTTTCACTGAGTGTTGATTTAATAACTGCTGAAGGGCATCGGAGTGCGGCATTTATGTAAACCTGCACACTTCAAACCTCATTTGAACAAAACCTTTGGGGATTCGAATTGCACTTTGGCTCTGATTTGAGTTAATTGGTGAAGTTGAACTGTACAGCAGGAGAGTCTCAGGGAAAACTTTATAACATAAGCATGAAAAATAGTAGCTTTCTAACTCTAGACTGAGACTTCCCCCTAAGATCCCTCTGACACACGAGTTTATTCTTGCTCTATATACTTGCATGAATTATTTTTGTCTTGGTTCTTTTCCCATCTTATTATTCCATACTTCTGACTTGAATATATTCATTTGAAGTTATAATTGCATCTTGAATGTTAGAGTATTGAACAATGCTCAAAGTTTGATGGCTTTCATTATTTGCGACTGGCGTAACCAAATAAGCAGATGTATTTAGAAGCCTTGTGAGTTTTAATAAATTTCATTGTTTCAGATATGTACAAAAGCAGAGGTAAGTAATAGCACTTGGAACATGCTTATTAAGTTTGATGGCTTCAGTTGAGCTAGGGGTATTCTTAGCCTTCAGGCTTTTGACATAAGTTAGTCTTCAGATTGCCAAACCAGTTGGCCTTCCAATCATCCAGTTTAGTTGGCTTTTGGGTTCTCAAATTCGTTGAGCCTTGCCTTGCTTTGCACCAGATGCTTGTGTCATGGGGTATTATCCTATGGGTACTAAACCCACTCATGATGTAACATTGAAATTCGATCATGTTCTACCAATAAGTGCCAAATGTTTAAATTTAGAAGTAAGGTCTATGAAATGTACGAATATTAATTACTCCCCCCTTTTCTACAAGTGTTTGATTAAGTGCAGGTCATGCTTCGAGACTCTAGCTTGAATTGATTTGAAACCTATGAATACTTCCAATGCATGAAACTCGGAATCAATATTTTGTTTAAGTTTTTGGATAACTTGAAAGCATAGTTTGTTTTAAGACAGCCAGTATTTTATGAAATGAATAGTCTCAGTTTTGGACACCGTGTAGGTGGACCTCTAGTGAAGTAGTGCAATTGAAATTGATAAATGTATCTCAGTCCAAAACCTAAAAAAATGTTCTCAAACCAACAAGTTTTAACTTTGACTAAAAAGCAACATGCGTTCTTTTCGCTTCTGAAGTCATGTACAACGCAAATCTATTACTTTCTATTTATCTTGTGGAGTTCCAGTGATTTTCTTGGTTAACGTTAGTCTTACACTTTAGGCACTAGAAGACGAAAAGAAAAAAATTAATGGCATTTCAATACAATGCTGTTTTTTTTCTTGCACGTCTTATCATTTTTTGATGATGTATGTATACATTTTTTGATGATGTATGTATACATTAAAACACCCTACAATGTCAACGAAGTTAGTTTCTTTCACAACACATGCTTATTGCGGTTGATCATAAACACATGCTCAATGATCGCTACAAGATTTTTTACTTTCAAAAGTGATGTTTTTTTTCTGGTCTCCCTATGATTTCTTTTGGTAGGGCCCTTCTATAAGTTGATTGTATCTTGCATGCAACACGAAACATCAAATAAACTGCTGATAATTGAATGTCAAAATAGGTTTCATTTTTTATTACTCAATTGGAGACATGTTTGACGGCAACAACAATCTTTTATTCAAGATCGAGTGTTTGCAGCAATGTTTCTATGTACTTCTCTTGACAGAAGATAATATCTCCATTATAATAAACACATTCAATGAGAAATATTACGTCTCAAAGGAGGGGTATTTTGATCCTTGTCAGAAATAAATGTTTCATATGCAAGCTAGGACCTCAACGTTTTCCACAAAGTCCACACTAGGAAAGCCTAGCATTTTTAATGCATAAACTATGTATCCAAAAGCATACATGTGTGAAATATTAACCTGTGAACAATAAAAAACTCATAAGAAATGACAGAATAGAATGCTTCACTAGGACACCCATCTAAAACATAGGTCATATACATGAAAACCTCAAGACAAAATTGATGTAACAAAGCTTAGATCTTTACTATGCATTTTCTATTCCAATAATAAAGCTTCTTCAATGACACTAAAATTTTTTTATTAGGTGTATATGCCCCTTTAAGTTGACATTAATGTTGGTACAATTAGCAAGCCTAAGTGCTTGGCTAATTATTTAGGACTACACATCATTTTATCTCTTCACAAGAAAGAACTACATGTGAGCCTATGCTAGTCATTTTAGGCATAGTTACTTTGGATAATTGTAAAAGCTAAGAGAATAAAGAATCTCATGAAGTTAGGGAGCTGAACTCATGACTCATGTGGTAGGAAAAATCTATTTTAAATAATCCCTAAAGTGTAGGATCACTTTTAGGTGAGGGAAAATTCAAATTCAAAATGAGAATATGTGTATAAATACACATACTTTTAGTCGTGGGATTAGTGAGCCATTTTGAGAGGCATTGAGCTACTTCAGTGAGCATACATTGCTCACAATACCTATGTGTAGTCCACTACACTTCTCTTGTATCATATTTCCATTAGCATATACATTTTGATACATTTCTTCAAGTACATCTCTGTCAAATGTTCGTTGCTGCATCATCATTACAATGATTTTGTGGAATCAATTTCTCTGCATCTACTCACTCCTTTGTTGTATTTCAACTTGCCTAAGTTAGATTGAAGTGTCCACTAGTTGCCTATCAATTTTTATCACATTTGGTTTAGAGGATCTCGAGATATGAAGCATAGAAGGTGATTATGTTTGCACAGCTTCTAGATCCTTAAATGTTGGGATGACTCCTCTAACTTGTTAAATTCATTTCTGTGTATGGTGTAGCTAAATTGATGAAATAACTTGATCTAGTTAGCTACAAACTCCAATGCAAAAGCTCTCTGGTCAATTCATACCAGGTTATGAGCTCTGAACAAAATATTGAACACTTCTATTCCCAAAATAGAATGTTTCTTCACATTTTTACTAAATGCAAGTTATTTGTTTTGATGCAAACTTTTGGGAATGATGATCCAAAGCACTAAGTGGTTCCAAATGCTTTATTGTGAAGCTAAAGGAGTCTATTAAGCATCCCTGGAGTTAACTTGACAGGTGTAGAGCAGGTTTTGTGCAACACCAAATCATCTCTAGAACCTACCTATTCATCTTCTCACATTGGTCAGTGCAATAACAAATCAACATGGGAGATGTATTTCCTTCATCCATAGACAAATTGGATCGAGGTAACTACTCAATGTGGTCACTTAGAATGGAAGCTTATCTTCAAGGGAGAAACCTCTATGGTTACATATTTAGAGATGAGATGATGCCAATCCTCCGACTCAAGAAGAACAAGAGAGGTTAATCACATGGTGCTCAAAGGATGGTCTAACAAGGTCATATATTCTTAACTCAATCTTTGATTTTTTACTTCCACACATTAGGAGTTGCAAGATTTCACGAGAGACTTGGAATGCTCTTGAAGCATTCTTTTCATCAATTGCCAAGGCAAGGAAGAATCAACTATAGATGGAGTTCACCACACTTAAGATGATGCCCAAGCAAAGTGTGATTGATTTTTTCACCAAAATGAAGGACCTAGCAAATCAACTTAGAAGCATTGGAGAGATCATTGATGAAGACCAGATAGTAAGGCAAGTGATCAATGGAATAAAGGCAGATGACAAATGGGAAGCTTTCACCACAGCCATGGACCTCTACATGGACATGAAGGTTCCTAAGTTCAACACCCTCATGGGACAATTGTTCACACATGAGGCAAAGCTTATGAAGAATGGAGACAACTCAAAAGATAATCAATCCTCTGCTCTATATACAGATAAGAACAAGAATAAAGATAGCAAAGGCAAAGTTAAAAAGTCTGATGATGAAGGCAACACCTCTCAAGCAAACTTTGTAGGTAGAGGTAGAGGCTCAAGAGGAAGAGGTAGAGGAGGAAGACAAGGTAGGGGAGAACTCAAAGCTCTTCTCCATGTGCCATATGTGGCTTAACTAATCACATTACTGAGAATTATTTAAGGAATCCTAGAAATCAAAGAGGTAGATGATACGATAGAGAAGGCTATGGAAGCTCAAGAGGTAGATTCAACAACAACAATGGTTACAACAACTCATACAACAACAATAATTATCAAGGAGGATGCAGAGGAAGAAGAGACTACAACAACTATGTAGATGATCAAACTCAAGAAGATTCATTACTTCTGATGAACATGACCATGAAGCAAGGTAAAGCAGATGAACATATATTCTATATAGACTCAGGTTGCTCAAATCATGTAGTAGGGAATGTAGCTCTACTCTTAGACTTGGAGGATCCAAGGAATAGACATGAAGTCCAAATAGGAGATGGCACAAGGCATCTAGTGGAGACGATAGGCATTCTGAAGACTTCAGATGGTATGTTCTAACTATCACCAAAATTCTCATAACGTAGGTTAGACTATTGAGAAATACATTTGAGCTCCAAGATACTAGAAACATTGCATTGTTCAATCATGGTAATCAAACCCTGACAAAATTGGAAATTCCGCACAAGAGGTTAGCTCATATAGGTGAAAGGTCTCTAAAGAAAATCAATACCAAGTATACCCCATAGCAAAATGGAGTGGCAGAAAGAAGAAATAGAACCATAGTGGAGGCTGCAAGATTAATGCTAAATGAGAAGAAGTTGCCCAATTACATATGGGCAGAGGCTATATCTACATCCACCTATCTGATCAATAGGCTCCCATCAAAAGCATTGGATGGGATGACACCTTATGAAACATGGAATGGAAGAAGACCCAACCTTGAACATTGCAAGATCTTTGGGTGCATAGCATATGCACACATACCTTCACAAACCAGAGGCAAATTAGATCCGAAAGTAGAGAAATGCATATTCATTGGATATGATCTTAATAAAAAATGTTATAGGCTATATAATCAAAGCAATAGAAGTTTTATTGTAAGTAGATATGTCGTGTTTGACATAATCATTATAGGTAATGATGCAGATGGAATCAAGAGGATCAAAGCTCAAATGAAAGAAGAGTTCAAGATCAGTGATCTTGGCCTTCTCACATACTTCCTAGGTTTGGAAGTGGTATATACAGAGAAAGGTATGTTGTTAACTCAGAGAAAGTACATTTGAGATATGCTCAGCAAATTCAAGATGGATAATAAAAAAGTTGCAGATACACCCATGGAGGTAAATTTGAAACTAAGTGCTCATGAAGGTGAATTAATTGAAGATTTTACTAGCTATCAAAGCTTAGTTGGAAGTTTAAATTATGCCACTCTAACTAGAGTGGATATATGCTATGGAGTTAGTATGCTAAGTCAATTCATGCACACCCCAAGGAAGCCTCACATGGAAGCAACCAAAAGAATTCTAAAGTACTTGAAGGGTACACTGAATGAAGGGTTGTACTATCCATATACATCTGATATAGATGTCAAGCTTTTTTTTGATGCAGAGTGGGCAGGCTCAAAAGATGATAGGAGAAGCACCTCAGGCTACCTTACTTTTGCAAGCACCAAATTGATCTCATGGTCTTCCAAGAAGCAACCTACAGTTTCTCTTTCATCAACATAAGCTAAATAGAAAGGAATTACAAATGCTACACAAGAAGATATGTGGATCAGATTTAGGGTTGAATACTTCTAGTCCACATATATTTGGGGATAACATTAGTTCATTACATCTTGCTGCTAACCATATCTATCATGCTAATACTAAACATATAGAGGTTCACTACCATTATGTCAGAGAAAATATCATAAGGAGATAAAACTCTCATATGTATCCACACATCAACAATGTGCAGATATGATGACAAATGTGAAGAGAGATGGTGGATGCAATCCAAAGATGAGTAGGTGCTGCTACAACCAGCTTCACACCAGCCAACTGAGACTTCAGAGTTGATTAGTAGACCCTTTGAGCTTCCTAAATCCACCAAAATATCAGCCAAGTACTTTGGAACATGTATCCCAAAAGTTTAAGTCAAGACAGACTAGTTGCGAAATGACTAGCTCCCAAAACTTGCTATTTTTGGACATACACCTGCTGGAAAAAATGAACAGTGCTCTCAACCTGGTAGGAATTAGAAAAATTCCTTTTGGGCATAGCAAATAGACTTAGCAAGCTTCCAAATCCAAGTTAAAACACTTCAAATGATGGACTGAGCACTGAGAACAAGTTTCATCAATTTCTGGAACATTCCCACAATTCTCGGGGCTCTGCAGAGATAGACCAGTAAGCAGTAAAATGCCGATATCTCCAAAAGTATAAATCCAATGACCTTAGAAAATTTATAGGTAGAAATTAGCCAGTGCGAGCTATCCAACGCACTTTAAAACACTGAAAAAGGTTCAGTAAAACTCGAGATATGACCTTCTGAAGGTACTGCTCTGAGTGAGTATAGCAGAGAACAAAACAGAGAAGTAGATGATAATAAATGTATAGATTCACATATGATTACAACCACATTGGCAATGAATCTTTGCACAATGGTAGTAGAATGATAGAGCTATGGAGTAAGCTCTTCAATATCTACAAAATGACATCAAGTGGTCACGTACAAGGCTTGCTAATCGCCTCTTCCTTCTTGCTCTTTTTATAGCTATTCTTGGAGGGAGTTTTGAATTCGAATTCGAATGGCTCCACCTAAAAGTGATCCCCAAAGTTAGGAGATATTCCCTCAGCTCAAAAATTCGTGATTTTGGTAGTTAGAGCCACGAATTTGCTTTTACATCATGCATGAGGTAAGCCATTCTTTTCCTTTTTTCTTTTTCCATTTACAATAGATAAAATGAACTCTTTTACAAGAGGTGTTCACATGACTACACATGTGACTTACAAATGAGACTAATATCAAGCATATCAAGCATGTAGGCTTGGGTAAAATGCACTAACAGCTCCCCCTCAAGCCTAACATGCTTGGCCTCCAAATAAGTCTTCAATTGTCCTTGATTTCCTGCAAGCCAATCATCAACTTGAATCTGCTTAACTTTGTACCATCAAGAGCTTTAGTCAACATGTCTGCACATTGCATATCTGTAGAGACATAGGATAGTTGAATATCCTTGCTCATTAGCTTCTCCCTTACATAATGGTAGTGGAATTCAATATGCTTGGTTCTAGCATGGTATACCGGATTAGCTGCTAGATGTAATGAGCTTGTGTTGTCACCAAAAATGTGAGGTGTTGAAGAATGAAGTCCAAGATCTGTGTACAAAGACTTTAACCACATGATTTCTTGAGTTGCATTAGCCAAACCTCTATATTCGGCTTCGGTAGAAGATAATGCCACGGTTGGTTGCTTCTTCGATGACCAAGAAATGATTTTTGAACCTGCAAATGATATATACCCGGATGTGCTTCTTCTATCATCTCTAGATCCGGCCCAATCTGCATCTGAGTAGACCTTTAGCTCAATATCTGAAGTAAATGAATAAAAGAAACCTTCGTTTATGGTCCCCTTTAGGTACTTGAGGACTCTCTTGGCCGCTTCCATATGTGGTCTTCTCGGCTTATGCATAAACTGACTCAATATGCTAACACTATAGCATATATCCACCCTTGTGAGTGTTGCATAGTTCAAACTTCCAACCAAGCTTTGATAGCTTGTGATGTCTTCAATTGGCTCTCCTTCATAAGCACTAAGCTTATGATTTTGCTCCATAGGTGTACCTGCACACTTGGTATTTTCCATCTTGAACTTGACAAGCATGTCATGCACATACTTCCTTTGTGTGATGTATATACCTGAATCTGTGTAGATCAACTCCAATCCAAGAAAATAAGTGAGTTGTCCGAGGTCACTTATTTTGAACTCCTCCTTCATTTGACTCTTTACCTGTTTGATTCCTTCAAGATCATTGCCTGTGATAATAATATCATCAACATACACACATAAATAGATCACTTCAGATCCATTCCTTTTTATGAACAAAGAGGTATCCGCCTTGCTAGCTTTGAATCCTTGGTCCTGCAAATAAGTCACCAATCTGAAATTCCAAGCTCTTGGAGCTTGCTTCAATCCATACAAAGCTTTCTTTAGTTTGCATACATAGTTAGGATGATGTGCATCCTCATATCCAGGAGGTTGTGCCATATACACTTCCTCAGAAATCCATCCATTCAAGAAAGCATTCTTTACATCAAGTTGATAAAGATTCCAATTTCTAGATGCAGCAAGACTAATGAGAACCCTAATTGTAGGCATTTTTGCAACAGGAGAGAAAGTCTCCTCATAATCAATACCATGGGTTTGAGCAAACCCTTTAGCAACTAACCTTGCTTTGTGTCTATTTATACTTCCATCTGAATTCCTCTTGATTTTGTATATCCATCGAGATCCGATTATCTTCATAGATGGCTTGTTAGGTACAAGCTCCCAAGTGTCATTCTCCTTCAAGGCTTCCATTTCTTCATCCATTGCATCTCTCCAAGCTTTCTTGCTTTGTGCTTCTTCAAATGTGGTAGGTTCTTCATTGGTTGAATCCTTTGCAATGTAGATTGAGTGCTTGGTGACCAAAGAAGTATCATAACCAAACCTCTCTGGTTTCTTCTTCTCCCTTGAAGACCTTCTAAGTGGTTGATGTGAGCTCTCGGGTCCATATGTAGAATCCTAAGCTTTAGTCTTTCCAAGTCTTCTAGGTCAATCTCCGAATCACTTTATTGGTTGGATTGTACAATCTATATCCTTTTTGGTTTTGATCATAACCAATAAATACACACTTCTCTGCCTTGGGATCCAATTTCCCTCTTACTTGAGAAGGAATGTGAGCATAGGCTAAGCATCCAAAGATTTTACAATGCTCTAGACTAGGTCTTCTTCCATTCCACACTTCATATGGAGTGGTTCCATTTAGTGACTTAGATGGAAGTCTATTTATGAGATATGTGGCTGTCGACACAGCCTCTGCCCATAGGTAGTTTGGCAATCCCTTTTCGTTGAGCATGGACCTTGCAGCTTCGACAATAGCTCTGTTCCTCCTCTCTGCTACACCATTGAGTTCGGGTGTATACCTTGTAGTGACTTCCCTTTTAATGCCTCTTTCATGCAAGAAGGCATCAAATTCAGAAGAGAAGTATTCTCCTCCACCATCTGATCTGAGTCGTTTCAAAGTCCTACCTGTTTGGTTTTCAACAAGAGCAATATACTTCTTAAAGCAATTAAACACTTCATCCTTGTGCTTCATGAAAAACAGAATGGTCCACCTGCTACAATCATCTATGAAAGACACATAATATCTTGAGCCTGATATAGATGGCTCCTTGCTTGGACCCCACACATCCATGTGCACTAGATCCAAAGGATTTTGATACATATATCCTTTCTTATTGAAAGGTTGTCTATGAGCCTTGCCGAGTTGACAAGCTTCACACTTATAAATCATGTGTTGCCTTGTGATATTAGGCAAACCAAGTACACTTTGGTCCCTGCAAATCTGTTTGAGTGTCCTCTCACCAATGTGAGCAAGCCTTTTGTGCCATATCTCCAACTCTGTTAGAGTTTAAGATCCATAGCTAAACAAAGATATGTTCTTTGTATCTTCCACTTCAAAGGTGAAGAGCCTTCTTGTCTTTTCTCCTTTGGCAATCCTTCGAAAGCCTTGCCTTGGGTCTTCAACATATGCTCCAAATCGGTTGAATCTAACCTGCAATCCTTTTTCAACAATCTGTCCAACACTTATTAAATTTTTGGTAATTGTAGGGACATACAAGACTTTGCTTAAGAGGTTCATATTCCCATCTTATGTCTTCACATTACCTATCTTCTCCACTGAGTGCTTTGTATCATCTCCTATCTGCACTTCATGCTTGTTATGAGGATCTTCCAAATCAGAAAGTAAAGCCACATTTCCTGCTACATGGTTCGAGCATCCTGAATCAATGTAAAATATGTGATCATCATCCTTACCCTTCTTCGCTGATAGATTCATAATCAATAATGAATCTTCTTGACTTTGGTCCTCTGCATAGTTATTGTAGTCTCTTCTTCCTCTATGGCCACTTTGATAGTTGTTGTTGTTGTTGTAATTGTTGTTGTAGTAATTGTTGTTGTAGTAATTGTTGTTGTAGCCTCCATTGTATCTACCTCTATTTGATCCATAGCCACCTCTATTGAATCCTCTTCCTCTTGAGTTCCTCGGGTTCCTGAAACATTCTTCAGTAGTATGGTTAGATAAGCCATATATGTTGCAAGGTAGAGATGATTGGAATCTCCCCCTGCCTTGCTTTCCACTTCTGCCTCTTCCCCTACCTGCAAAGTTTGCTTGGAAAGAGCTACCTTCATCTTCATTCTTCCTATTCTTTGACTTGTCCTTGACCTTAGCTTTATCAGAATATAAGGCAGAAGTTTGATTACCTCTTGAGGACTCACCACCTTTGCTAATCTTTGCTTCATGAGTGAAGAGTTGGCCCATGAGTGTGTTGAGGTCGGGTACATGCATATCCATGTATAAATCCATGGCTGTTGTGAATGACTCCCACTTGTCGTCTGCTTTGATTCCATTCATGATTTGTCTAATGATTTGCTCCTCTTCAATTACCTCTCCAATGCTTCCAAGCTGGTCCGAAATCTCCTTCATCTTTGTGACATAATAAGTCACATTTTGCTTCGGGCTTTTCTTCATTGTTGTGAACTCCATCCACAATTGGTTCTTCCTTGCTCGAGTGTTGGAAGAGAAGAAAGAAGCAAGTGCATTCCAGGTCTCTCTTGATGTCTTGCATCCCTTGACATGAGGTAAAAGAAAATAAGAGATTGAGTTTAGAATATAGGACCTTGCGAGTGCATCCTTCGAATACCAATTCGAAAGTCCTTCCACTTCTTCATGTGATGGTTGCCCTTTGTTCCTCATGGTTGGCATTGCTTCATCTCCAGATATGAACCCATATAGATTCCTCCCTTGAAGGTAAGCCTCCATCCTTAGAGACCATGCCGGGTAGTTGTTTCGATCCAATTTGTCAATTGTTGATGGAAATCCATCTCCCATGTTGCTTGACTATGCTCTGATACCATTGTGAAGAGAGATGGTGGATGCAATCCAAAGATGAGTAGGTGCTGCTACAACCAGCTTCACACCAGCCAACTGAGAGTTCAGAGTTGATTAGTAGACTCTTTGAGCTTCCTAAATCCACCAAAATATCAGCGAAGTACTTTGGAACATGTATCCCAAAAGTTTAAGTCAAGACAGAGTAGTTGCGAAATGACTAGCTCCCAAACTTGCTATTTTTGGACATACACCTGCTGGAAAAAATGAACAGTGCTCTCAACCTGGTAGGAATTAGAAAAATTCCTTTTGGGCATAGCAAATAGACTTAGCAAACTTCCCAATCCAAGTTAAAACACTTCAAATGATGGACTGAGCATTGAGAACAAGTTTCATCAATTTCTGGAACATTCCCACAATTCTCGGGGCTCTGCAGAGATAGACCAGTAAGCAGTAAAATGCAGATATCTCCAAAAGTATAAATCCAATGACCTTAGAAAATTTATAGTAGAAATAAGACAGTGAGCTATCCAACGCACTTTAAAACACTGAAAAAGGTTCAGTAAAACTCGAGATATGACCTTCTGAAGGTACTGCTCTGAGTGAGTATAGCAGAGAACAAAACAGAGAAGTAGATGATAATAAATGTATAGATTCACATATGATTACAACCACATTGGCAATGAATCTTTGCACAATGGGAGTAGAATGATAGAGCTATGGAGTAAGCTCTTCAATCTCTACAAAATGACATCAAGTGGTCACGTACAAGGCTTGCTAATCGCCTCTTCCTTCTTGCTCTTTTTATAGCTATTCTTGGAGGGAGTTTTGAATTCGAATTCGAATGGCTCCACCTAAAAGTGATCCCCAAAGTTAGGAGATATTCCCTCAGCTCAAAAATTCGTGATTTTGGTAGTTAGAGCCACGAATTTGCTTTTACATCATGCATGAGGTAAGCCATTCTTTTCCTTTTTTCTTTTTCCATTTACAAGAGATAAAATGAACTCTTTTACAAGAGGTGTTCACATGACTACACATGTGACTTACAAATGAGACTAATATCAAGCATATCAAGCATGTAGGCTTGGGTAAAATGCACCAACAGCTCCCCCTCAAGCCTAACATGCTTGGCCTCCAAATAAGTCTTCAATTGTCCTTGATTTCCTGCAAGCCAATCATCAACTTGAATCTGCTTAACTTTGTACCATCAAGAGCTTTAGTCAACATGTCTGCACATTGCATATCTGTAGAGACATAGGATAGTTGAATATCCTTGCTCATTAGCTTTTCCCTTACATAATGGTAGTGGAATTCAATATGCTTGGTTCTAGCATGGTATACCGGATTAGCTGCTAGATGTAATGAGCTTGTGTTGTCACCAAACATGTGAGGTGTTGAAGAATGAAGTCCAAGATCTGTGTACAAAGACTTTAACCACATGATTTCTTGAGTTGCATTAGCCAAACCTCTATATTCGGGTTCGGTAAAAGATAATGCCACGGTTGGTTGCTTCTTCAATGACCAAGAAATGATTTTTGAACCTGCAAATGATATATACCCGGATGTGCTTCTTCTATCATCTCTAGATCCGGCCCAATCTGCATCTGAGTAGACCTTTAGCTCAATATCTGAAGTAAATGAATAAAAGAAACCTTCGTTTATGGTCCCCTTTAGGTACTTGAGGACTCTCTTGGCCGCTTCCATATGTGGTCTTCTCGGCTTATGCATAAATTGACTCAATATGCTAACACTATAGCATATATCCACCCTTGTGAGTGCTGCATAGTTCAAACTTCCAACCAAGTTTTGATAGCTTGTGATGTCTTCAATTGGCTCTCCTTCATAAGCACTAAGCTTATGATTTTGCTCCATAGGTGTACCTGCACACTTGGTATTTTCCATCTTGAACTTGACAAGCATGTCATGCACATACTTCCTTTGTGTGATGTATATACCTGAATCTGTGTAGATCAACTCCAATCCAAGAAAATAAGTGAGTTGTCCGAGGTCACTTATTTTGAACTCCTCCTTCATTTGACTCTTTACCTGTTTGATTCCTTCAAGATCATTGCCTGTGATAATAATATCATCAACATACACACATAAATAGATCACTTCAGATCCATTCCTTTTTATGAACAAAGAGGTATCTGCCTTGCTAGCTTTGAATCCTTGGTCCTGCAAATAAGTCACCAATCTGAAATTCCAAGCTCTTGGAGCTTGCTTCAATCCATACAAAGCTTTCTTTAGTTTGCATACATTGTTAGGATGATGTGCATCCTCATATCCAGGAGGTTGTGCCATATACACTTCCTCAGAAATCCATCCATTCAAGAAAGCATTCTTTACATCAAGTTGATAAAGATTCCAATTTCTAGATGCAGCAAGACTAATGAGACCCCTAATTGTAGGCATTTTTGCAACAGGAGAGAAAGTCTCCTCATAATCAATACCATGGGTTTGAGCAAACCCTTTAGCAACTAACCTTGCTTTGTGTCTATTTATACTTCCATCTAGATTCCTCTTGATTTTGTATATCCATCGAGATCCGATTATCTTCATAGATGGCTTGTAAGGTACAAGCTCCCAAGTGTCATTCTCCTTCAAGGCTTCCATTTCTTCATCCATTGCATCTCTCCAAGCTTTCTTGCTTTGTGCTTCTTCAAATGTGGTAGGTTCTTCATTGGTTGAATCCTTTGCAATGTAGATTGAGTGCTTGGTGACCAAAGAAGTATCATAATCAAACCTCTCTGGTTTCTTCTTCTCCCTTGAAGACCTTCTAAGTGGTTGATGTGAGCTCTCGGGTCCATATGTAGAATCCTGCATCTTTGCTTTACCTTTGTTCTTCCATAGCTTTAGTCTTTCCAAGTCTTCTAGGTCAATCTCCGAATCACTTCCTTCAAGCTGCTTTGGTTCCTTTGGTTGAAGAATGGAAAATCTTCATCCAAGTCATATGGCAGCTTCACTTTCCTGTCATCATCAAAGCATGATTTGTTTTCATCAAAAATTACATCTCTACTCACAGAAAATCCTTTATTGGTTGGATTGTACAATCTATATCCTTTTTGGTTTTGATCATAACCAATAAATACACACTTCTCTGCCTTGGGATCCAATTTCCCTCTTACTTGAGAAGGAATGTGAGCATAGGCTAAGCATCCAAAGATTTTACAATGCTCTAGACTAGGTCTTCTTCCATTCCACACTTCATATGGAGTGGTTCCATCTAGTGACTTAGATGGAAGTCTATTTATGAGATATGTGGCTGTCGACACAGCCTCTGCCCATAGGTAGTTTGGCAATCCCTTTTCGTTGAGCATGGACCTTGCAGCTTCGACAATAGCTCTGTTCCTCCTCTCTGCTACACCATTGAGTTCGGGTGTATACCTTGTAGTGACTTCCCTTTTAATGCCTCTTTCATTCAAGAAGGCATCAAATTCAGAAGAGAAGTATTCTCCTCCACCATCTGATCTGAGTCGTTTCAAAGTCCTACCTGTTTGGTTTTCAACAAGAGCAATATACTTCTTAAAGCAATTAAACACTTCATCCTTGTGCTTCATGAAAAACAAAATGGTCCACCTGCTACAATCATCTATGAAAGACACATAATATCTTGAGCCTGATATAGATGGCTCCTTGCTTGGACCCCACACATCCGTGTGCACTAGATCCAAAGGATTTTGATACATATATCCTTTCTTATTGAAAGGTTGTCTATGAGCCTTGCCGAGTTGACAAGCTTCACACTTATAAATCATGTGTTGCCTTGTGATATTAGGCAAACCAAGTACACTTTGGTCCCTGCAAATCGGTTTGAGTGTCCTCTCACCAATGTGAGCAAGCCTTTTGTGCCATATCTCCAACTCTGTTAGAGTTTGAGATCCATAGCTAAACAAAGCTATGTTCTTTGTATCTTCCACTTCAAAGGTGAAGAGCCTTCTTGTCTTTTCTCCTTTGGCAATCCTTCGAAAGCCTTGCCTTGGGTCTTCAACATATGCTCCAAATCGATTGAATCTAACCTGCAATCCTTTTTCAACAATCTGTCCAACACTTATTAAATTTTTGGTAATTGTAGGGACATACAAGACTTTGCTTAAGAGGTTCATATTCCCATCTTATGTCTTCACATTACCTATCTTCTCCACTGAGTGCTTTGTATCATCTCCGTTCTGCACTTCATGCTTGTTATGAGGATCTTCCAAATCAGAAAGTAAAGCCACATTTCTTGCTACATGGTTCGAGCATCCTGAATCAATGTAAAATATGTGATCATCATCCTTACCCTTCTTCGCTGATAGATTCATAATCAATAATGAATCTTCTTGACTTTGGTCCTCTGCATAGTTATTGTAGTCTCTTCTTCCTCTATGGCCACTTTGATAGTTGTTGTTGTTGTTGTAATTGTTGTTGTAGTAATTGTTGTTGTAGTAATTGTTGTTGTAGTAATTGTTGTTGTAGCCTCCATTGTATCTACCTCTATTTGATCCATAGCCACCTCTATTGAATCCTCTTCCTCTTGAGTTCCTCGGGTTCCTGAAACATTCTTCAGTAGTATGGTTAGATAAGCCACATATGTTGCAAGGTTGAGATGATTGGAATCTCCCCCTGCCTTGCTTTCCACTTCTGCCTCTTCCTCTAGCTCTTCCTCTACCTGCAAAGTTTGCTTGGAAAGAGCTACCTTCATCTTCATTCTTCCTATTCTTTGACTTGTCCTTGACCTTAGCTTTATCAGAATATAAGGCAGAAGTTTGATTACCTCTTGAGGACTCACCACCTTTGCTAATCTTTGCTTCATGAGTGAAGAGTTGGCCCATGAGTGTGTTGAGGTCGGGTACATGCATATCCATGTATAAATCCATGGCTGTTGTGAATGACTCCCACTTGTCGTCTGCTTTGATTCCATTCATGATTTGTCTAATGATTTGCTCCTCTTCAATTACCTCTCCAATGCTTCCAAGCTGGTCCGAAATCTCCTTCATCTTTGTGACATAATAAGTCACATTTTGCTTCGGGCTTTTCTTCATTGTTGTGAACTCCATCCACAATTGGTTCTTCCTTGCTCGAGTGTTGGAAGAGAAGAAAGAAGCAAGTGCATTCCAGGTCTCTCTTGATGTCTTGCATCCCTTGACATGAGGTAAAAGAAAATAAGAGATTGAGTTTAGAATATAGGACCTTGCGAGTGCATCCTTCGAACACCAATTCGAAGGTCCTTCCACTTCTTCATGTGACGGTTGCCCTTTGTTGCTCATGGTTGGCATTGCTTCATCTCCGGATGAAGGTAAGCCTCCATCCTTAGAGACCATGCCGCGTAGTTGTTTCGATCCAATTTGTCAATTGTTGATGGAAATCCATCTCCCATGTTGCTTGACTATGCTCTGATACCACTGTGAAGAGAGATGGTGGATGCAATCCAAAGATGAGTAGGTGCTGCTACAACCAGATTCACACCAGCCAACTGAGACTTCAGAGTTGATTAGTAGACCCTTTGAGCTTCCTAAATCCACCAAAATATCATCCAAGTACTTTGGAACATGTATCCCAAAATTTTAAGTCAAGACAGACTAGTTGCGAAATGACTAGCTCCCAAAACTTGCTATTTTTGGACATACACCTGCTGGAAAAAATGAACAGTGCTCTCAACCTGGTAGGAATCAGAAAAATTCCTTTTGGGCATAGAAAATAGACTTAGCAAGCTTCCCAATCCAAGTTAAAACACTTCAAATGAGGAACTGAGCACTGAGAACAAGTTTCATCAATTTCTGGAACATTCCCACAATTCTCGGGGTTCTACAGAGATAGACCAGTAAACAGTAAAATGCAGATATCTCCAAAAATGTAAATCTAATGACCTTGAAAATTTAAAGGTAGAAATTAGACAGTGCGAGCTATCCAACGCACTTTAAAACACTAAAAAAGTAGCAGTAAAACTCGAGATATGACCTTCTGAAGGTACTGCTCTGAGTGAGTATAGCAGAGAACAAAACAGAGAAGTAGATGATAATAAATGTATAGATTCACATATGATTACAACCACATTGGCAATGAATCTTTGCACAATGGGAGTAGAATGATAGAGCTATGGAGTAAGCTCTTCAATCTCTACAAAATGACATCAAGTGGTCACGTACAAGGCTTGATAATTGCCTCTTCCTTCTTGCTCTTTTTATAGCTATTCTTGGAGGGAGTTTTGAATTCGAATTCGAATGGCTCCACCTAAAAGTGATCCCCAAAGTTAGGAGATATTCCCTCAGCTCAAAAATTCGTGATTTTGGTAGTTAGAGCCACGAATTTGCTTTTACATCATGCATGAGGTAAGCCATTTTTTTCCTTTTTTCTTTTTCCATTTACAAGAGATAAAATGAACTCTTTTACAAGAGGTGTTCACATGCCTACACATGTGACTTACAAATGAGACTAATATCAAGCATATCAAGCATGTAGGCTTGGGTAAAATGCACCAACAGCTCCCCCTCAAGCGTAACATGCTTGGCCTCCAAATAAGTCTTCAATTGTCCTTGATTTCCTGCAAGCCAATCATCAACTTGAATCTGCTTAACTTTGTACCATCAAGAGCTTTAGTCAACATGTCTGCACATTGCATATCTGTAGAGACATAGGATAGTTGAATATCCTTTCTCATTAGCTTCTCCCTTACATAATGGTAGTGGACTTCAATATGCTTGGTTCTAGCATGGTATACCGGATTAGCTGCTAGATGTAATGAGCTTGTGTTGTCACCAAAAATGTGAGGTGTTGAAGAATGAAGTCCAAGATCTATGTACAAAGACTTTAACCACATGATTTCTTGAGTTGCATTAGCCAAACCTCTATATTCGGCTTCGGTAGAAGATAATGCCACGGTTGGTTGCTTCTTCGATGACCAAGAAATGATTTTTGAACCTGCAAATGATATATACCCGGATGTGCTTCTTCTATCATCTCTAGATCCGGCCCAATCTGCATCTGAGTAGACCTTTAGCTCAATATCTGAAGTAAATGAATAAAATAAACCTTCGTTTATGGTCCCCTTTAGGTACTTGAGGACTCTCTTGGCCGCTTCCATATGTGGTCTTCTCGGCTTATGCATAAACTGACTCAATATGCTAACACTATAGCATATATCCACCCTTGTGAGTGTTGCATAGTTCAAACTTCCAACCAAGCTTTGATAGCTTGTGATGTCTTCAATTGGCTCTCCTTCATAAGCACTAAGCTTATGATTTTGCTCCATAGGTGTACCTGCACACTTGGTATTTTCCATCTTGAACTTGACAAGCATGTCATGCACACACTTCCTTTGTGTGATGTATATACCTGAATCTGTGTAGATCAACTCCAATCCAAGAAAATAAGTGAGTTGTCTGAGGTCACTTATTTTGAACTCCTCCTTCATTTGACTCTTTACCTGTTTGATTCCTTCAAGATCATTGCCTGTGATAATAATATCATCAACATACACACATAAATAGATCACTTCAGATCCATTCCTTTTTATGAACAAAGAGGTATCCGCCTTGCTAGCTTTGAATCCTTGGTCCTGCAAATAAGTCACCAATCTGAAATTCCAAGCTCTTGGAGCTTGCTTCAATCCATACAAAGCTTTCTTTAGTTTGCATACATAGTTAGGATGATGTGCATCCTCATATCCAGGATGTTGTGCCATATACACTTCCTCAGAAATCCATCCATTCAAGAAAGCATTCTTTACATCAAGTTGATAAAGATTCCAATTTCTAGATGCAGCAAGACTAATGAGAACCCTAATTGTAGGCATTTTTGCAATAGGAGAGAAAGTCTCCTCATAATCAATACCATGGGTTTGAGCAAACCCTTTAGCAACTAACCTTGCTTTGTGTCTATTTATACTTCTATCTGGATTCCTCTTGATTTTGTATATCCATCGAGATCCGATTATCTTCATAGATGGCTTGTTAGGTACAAGCTCCCAAGTGTCATTCTCCTTCAAGGCTTCCATTTCTTCATCCATTGCATCTCTCCAAGCTTTCTTGCTTTGTGCTTCTTCAAATGTGGTAGGTTCTTCATTGGTTGAATCCTTTGCAATGTAGATTGAGTGCTTGGTGACCAAAGAAGTATCATAACCAAACCTCTCTGGTTTCTTCTTCTCCCTTGAAGACCTTCTAAGTGGTTGATGTGAGCTCTCGGGTCCATATGTAGAATCCTGCATCTTTGCTTTACCTTTGTTCTTCCATAGCTTTAGTCTTTCCAAGTCTTCTAGGTCGATCTCCGAATCACTTTCTTCAAGCTGCTTTGGTTCCTTTGGTTGAAGTGATGGAAAATCTTCATCCAAGTCATATGGCAGCTTCACTTTCCTGTCATCATCAAACCATGATTTGTTTTCATCAAAAATTACATCTCTACTCACAGAAAATCCTTTATTGGTTGGATTGTACAATCTATATCCTTTTTGGTTTTGATCATAACCAATAAATACACACTTCTCTGCCTTGGGATCCAATTTCCCTCTTACTTGAGAAGGAATGTGAGCATAGGCTAAGCATCCAAAGATTTTAGACTAGGTCTTCTTCCATTCCACGCTTCATATGGAGTGGTTCCATCTAGTGACTTAGATGGAAGTCTATTTATGAGATATGTGGCTGTCGACACAGCCTCTGCCCATAGGTAGTTTGGCAATCCCTTTTCGTTGAGCATGGACGTATTCTCCTCCACCATCTGATCTGAGTCGTTTCAAAGTCCTACCTGTTTGGTTTTCAACAAGAGCAATATACTTCTTAAAGCAATTAAACACTTCATCCTTGTGCTTCATGAAAAACAGAATGGTCCACCTGCTACAATCATCTATGAAAGACACATAATATCTTGAGCCTGATATAGATGGCTCCTTGCTTGGACCCCACACATCCGTGTGCACTAGATCCAAAGGATTTTGATACATATATCCTTTCTTATTGAAAGGTTGTCTATGAGCCTTGCCGAGTTGACAAGCTTCACACTTATAAATCATGTGTTTCCTTGTGATATTAGGCAAACCAAGTACATTTTGGTCCCTGCAAATCTGTTTGAGTGTCCTCTCACCAATGTGAGCAAGCCTTTTGTGCCATATCTCCAACTCTGTTAGAGTTTGAGATCCATAGCTAAACAAAGCTATGTTCTTTGTATCTTCCACTTCAAAGGTGAAGAGCCTTCTTGTCTTTTCTCCTTTGGCAATCCTTCGAAAGCCTTGCCTTGGGTCTTCAACATATGCTGCAAATCGGTTGAATCTAACCTGCAATCCTTTTTCAACAATCTGTCCAACACTTATTAAATTTTTGGTAATTGTAGGGACATACAAGACTTTGCTTAAGAGGTTCATATTCCCATCTGATGTCTTCACATTACCTATCTTCTCCACTGAGTGCTTTGTATCATCTCCTGTCTGCACTTCATGCTTGTTATGAGGATCTTCCAAATCAGAAAGTAAAGCCACATTTCCTGCTACATGGTTCGAGCATCCTGAATCAATGTAAAATATGTGATCATCATCCTTACCCTTCTTCGCTGATAGATTCATAATCAATAATGAATCTTCTTGACTTTGGTCCTCTGCATAGTTATTGTAGTCTCTTCTTCCTCTATGGCCACTTTGATAGTTGTTGTTGTTGCTGTAATTGTTGTTGTAGTAATTGTTGTTGTAGCCTCCATTGTATCTACCTCTATTTGATCCATAGCCACCTCTATTGAATCCTCTTCCTCTTGAGTTCCTCGGGTTCCTGAAACATTCTTCAGTAGTATGGTTAGATAAGCCACATATGTTGCAAGGTTGAGATGATTGGAATCTCCCCCTGCCTTGCTTTCCACTTCTGCCTCTTCCTCTAGCTCTTCCTCTACCTGCAAAGTTTGCTTGGAAAGAGCTACCTTCATCTTCATTCTTCCTATTCTTTGACTTGTCCTTGACCTTAGCTTTATCAGAATATAAGGCAGAAGTTTGATTACCTCTTGAGGACTCACCACCTTTGCTAATCTTTGCTTCATGAGTGAAGAGTTGGCCCATGAGTGTGTTGAGGTCGGGTACATGCATATCCATGTATAAATCCATGGCTGTTGTGAATGACTCCCACTTGTCATCTGCTTTGATTCCATTCATGATTTGTCTAATGATTTGCTCCTCTTCAATTACCTCTCCAATGCTTCCAAGCTGGTCCAAAATCTCCTTCATCTTTGTGACATAATAAGTCACATTTTGCTTCGGGCTTTTCTTCATTGTTGTGAACTCCATCCACAATTGGTTCTTCCTTGCTCGAGTGTTGGAAGAGAAGAAAGAAGCAAGTGCATTCCAGGTCTCTCTTGATGTCTTGCATCCCTTGACATGAGGTAAAAGAAAATAAGAGATTGAGTTTAGAATATAGGACCTTGCGAGTGCATCCTTCGAACACCAATTCGAAAGTCCTTCCACTTCTTCATGTGATGGTTGCCCTTTGTTTCTCATGGTTGGCATTGCTTCATCTCCGGATATGAATCCATATAGATTCCTCCCTTGAAGGTAAGCCTCCATACTTAGAGACCATGCCGGGTAGTTGTTTCGATCCAATTTGTCAATTGTTGATGGAAATCCATCTCCCATGTTGCTTGACTATGCTCTGATACCACTGTGAAGAGAGATGGTGGATGCAATCCAAAGATGAGTAGGTGCTGCTACAACCAGCTTCACACCAGCCAACTGAGACTTCAGAGTTGATCAGTAGACCCTTTCAGCTTCCTAAATCCACCAAAATATCAGCGAAGTACTTTGGAACATGTATCGCAAAAGTTTAAGTCAAGACAGACTAGTTGCGAAATGACTAGCTCCCAAAACTTGCTATTTTTGGACATACACCTACTGGAAAAAATGAACAGTGCTCTCAACCTGGTAGGAATTAGAAAAATTACTTTTGGGCATAGCAAATAGACTTAGCAAGCTTCCCAATCCAAGTTAAAACACTTCAAATGATGGACTGAGCACTGAGAACAAGTTTCATCAATTTTTGGAACATTCCCACAATTCTCGGGGCTCTGCAGAGATAGACCAGTAAGCAGTAAAATGCAGATATCTCCAAAAGTGTAAATCCAATGACCTTGAAAATTTATAAGTAGAAATTAGACAGTGCGAACTATTCAACGCACTTTAAAACACTGAAAAAGGTTCAGTAACACGCGAGATATGACCTTCTGAAGGTACTGCTCTGAGTGAGTATAGCAGAGAACAAAACAGAGAAGTAGATGATAATAAATGTATAGATTCACATATGATTACAACCACATTGGCAATGAATCTTTGCACAATGGGAGTAGAATGATAGAGCTATGGAGTAAGCTCTTCAATCTCTACAAAATGACATCAAGTGGTCACGTACAAGGCTTGCTAATCGCCTCTTCCTTCTTGCTCTTTTTATAGCTATTCTTGGAGGGAGTTTTGAATTCGAATTCGAATGGCTCCACCTAAAAGTGATCCCCAAAGTTAGGAGATATTCCCTCAGCTCAAAAATTGTGATTTTGGTAGTTAGAGCCACGAATTTGCTTTTACATCATGCATGAGGTAAGCCATTCTTTTCCTTTTTTCTTTTTCCATTTACAAGAGATAAAATGAACTCTTTTACAAGAGGTGTTCACATGACTACACATGTGACTTACAAATGAGACTAATATCAAGCATATCAAGCATGTAGGCTTGGGTAAAATGCACCAACAACAAAGGCATTGGATGGAAGCAAATCGAATTGGTTCAAATCAATGACTGGACTACAAGAAATCATGAAGGATTGAAGACTCAAGCATCTTAGGCTTGAGGGGGAGTTGTTGGTACAATTAGCAAGCCTAAGTGCTTGGCTAATTATTTAGGACTACACATCATTTTATCTCTTCACAAGAAAGAACTACATGTGAACCGATGCTAGTCATTTTGGGCATAATTACTTTGGATAATTGTAAAAGATAAGAGAATAAAGAATCTCATGAAGTTAGGGAGCTGAACCCACGACTCATGTGTTGGTGCAGAGCAATAAACAATTGAAGTTTTGGAAGTTAAAGAATGAAGAAAAGATCAAGTTTTGAAGCATAGAAGAAGTTTACATTCAAGAATTGAAAGATATGTACACATATGTACATTAGTTCAGATATAGGTCACTTATACTTTTGAATAGTCATAAGTTTGTAAATATTTGCTTATAAATACCATGGAAAATGTCGGGACAAGTATGAGAGAGCATGAGAATAGAGTAATCAAGAGTTGTAAGAGTTATTAGACATCTTAGAAGTTAGTTGAACTCTCTCTCATCATTCAGTTGTAAACTCCTCCAGAAATGAAAGAAATTTGCGCCCGATGTTTCTGAGTTTTCTCCTTCTGTGCTAGATCTTTTGTGAAATGCTTTTGTAAAAACTATAAGTCTATAGGTGATTGACCTCTGTACAAATTTTCAGCTTCTAATTGTGATCAGGCTGAGAGAATTGAGTGTAGGAACATTTACATGTGTAAATGGAAGAAGAGAGGTTGCAGGAGGCGCAAAATTTGAAGTCAATGTTTTGATCAGTTCTCCTTCTATAGTTTAAAGTTTTGAGCAAGAAAGCATTCAATCTTTAAGTTGGAAGGTAAGCTACTTGTGGCTAAAAGCATTTGCTTAAACGGGTTCTAGTCTTGGAGAACCATGTCTTAGAAGTTGCAGGTGTCAAAGTCGACTCTATAGGGTGACAGTTTTAGACATAGGTAACTTGTTGAGTTCATTTCTCAAGTTATACTGAATCTTTTGGAGTAATTCAACTTGGAGAAGGTGCACAATATATAGGCGACACCTTGTGCAAAGTTTTATAAAAAAATTTACACAATTGATAGGTCAATGAGAAAGATAAGTGCAGGAGACTTTCTGTAGAGTCATCATCTTCACAGATTTTTCAAAATCTTGATAATTGAGTATTGATCTTCTAAAATTGGAGAAGGTTTGAGTTATTCTTGTTATAGAGGTGCTCTAAATACAAGAGTAATTTGTTCTTTTGGAGATTAACAATCTCCATCAGTGGTATCAGAGCAGGAAACATCAAAATTGAGGAAAGGAGGATCCCGACTGCTGCAGCTACAAAAATTCAACATCTGAAAGTTCAAAAGGTGAGAGCTTGAGAGCAAAGCTTGAGAAGGAGGTTATACGACACCAAGGAAGACAAAAGGAGCGTCATTCGAAGTAAAGGTAACCTTATGCTTATAAAGATTGAAGAATTCAATATACAAGTGAAGAAAAGATGGGAGATTCTCTTCAGATAGAGAAATTGGATAGAGAGAACTATCCTGCATGGTCTATGAGGATGGAAGCTCATCTAATGAGCAAAGACTCAAGCTAGGAGCATTATTTATATGGCAGTCAATGATGACTTGCTACCTCACATTAGAGGTCTTGAAAGTGCAAGTGATATATGGAATGCTTTGGAGGAGCATTTCCAAAACACCACAAAGTCAAGGAAGGCATCTTTGTGGGCAGAATTTACTACATTCAAGAAGAAAGCCTCTCAATCCATTTCAGATTATGTAACCAGAATGAAGGACATTGTAGATGCATTAGGAGCTGTTGATGAAGACATTGAGGAGGATAAATTGGTAAGGCAGATCCTCACAGGTTTGAGAGGTGATGACAAATGGAAGCCATTCATTCTATCTACTGAATTATCACTTGATCATTTTACTCCTGACTTAAATCAGTTGCTAGGACACATGTTAACCTTTGAGTAGGATGTCAAAGGAGAAGGTGAGAAGAGTACAGGTCATGCAATGTACTCAAAGGACAAGAAGAAAAGTAGCAAAGGGAAGCAACAAGCAAATGAAGATGAAGGCACAACTAGTCAAGCCAACTTCCTAAGAGGAAGAGGAGGTGGCAAAGGTAGAGGAAGAGGCAGGACTAATAAAGATGGAGTCAAAGCTTGCTGGATTTGTGGTAAGACAAATCATTTAGTCAATGATTGTTGGCATAATAATCAAAGTAATGGTGGATATAATCAGAATTTTAATTCAAGAGGAAGAGGTGGCAGAAATCAAAGAGGAAACTTCAGAGGAAGAGGTAGTAGGGGTTACTTTGGAAGAAATGCAGGTAGAGGATTCCAAAGTCAACAATACAACAATACCTACTACAATTATGCTTCAGATCGAAGGAGGATTCAACATTGATAATGAATGCAACTTGTGAAAGACAAAGTGAAGACCAAAGAGTCTTCTACATTGACTCAGGGTGTAGCAATCACTTGAGTGGTAACATAGCATTGACGACTGATTTAGAAAATAAGGTATCTAATCATGTTGTTCAAATAGGTGACAATACAAAGCATAATGTGAAGTCAATTGGATCAGTGAAGGCCAAGGATGGTAGCACCTTATTGAGTAAGGTCTTGTATGTTCCTACAATTCCTAAGAATCTGATAAGTGTAGGACAAATTGTTGAAAAAGGTTATGAAGTTAGGTTCACTAATGAAGGAGTGTTTGTGGAAGACCCTAGCAATGGGTATAAACAAATTATTTCAGGGAAGAAAGAAGGAAGGTTGTTCACATTGAAGATTCAAGGTAATGTTGGTCATGCCTTGTTCACTTATGGAGGACATAAGATCTCTGAGTTAGATCTTTGGCACAAGAGGCTTGGACACTTCAATGAAAGAGGTATCAAAGATATGATTAACAATGGTTCAGTGCTTGGATTGCCTAATGTTGCAGGTCAACATATGACATACAGATGTGAGGCATGTCAATTAGGTAAGGCTCATAAGCAATCTTACTCCAAGCATGGTTTCATGTATTCAGAGAAGCTTGAGTTGGTACATACAGATGTGTGGGGACCATCAAAGGATTTCAGTATCAATGGTTCAAGGTACTATGTGATTTATGTTGATGATGCTACCAGATGGATCACTATCTATGTGATTAAAGATAAGTCAGAAGTGTTTAATACATTTAAACACTATCATGCATATGCAGAAAGAATTACATGTCATAAATTGAAGAGACTAAGGTCAGATGGAGGGGGAGAGTATTTCTCTAATGAGTTCAGCGATTACTTGTGGAATGCAAGTATAAAAAGGGCAACTACTTGCAGGTACTCTCCTCAACAAAATGGTGTAGCAGGAAGGAGGAATAGAACTCTTGTTGAGTTTGCAAGATCCATGATGAAGGAGAAAAATTGCCCTAATTATTTGTGGGCTGAGGTTGTAAATACAGCAACTTATTTGGTTAATAGGTTACCATGTAAAGCTTTGCAGGGTATGACACCATATGAGGCATGGTGGGGTAAGAGACCTACATTAGACCATTGCAAAGTATTTGGATGTTTGGCATATGCATATGTGCCATCACAATTAAGACACAAATTGGAACCTAAAGCTGAAAAGTATGTGTTCATTGGTTATGATGATAAGCAGATGGGATATAGGTTGTGGAGTCCATCTACAAAACAATTTCTTGCATCAAAAGATGTTACATTTGATGAGCAAGGTACTTGGTATGCAGGTACAATCAATATTAATACAGGTGATGAAGAAGTTGTGAGTCAAAAGAAGGGTAAATCAAAGGTTCAGATATTTGATGAAGAAGAGAAAAATGAAGTGCAGGTTGAAGTTGAAGAAATGCCAAGATTTGATCGTGAGTGTGATGAACCAGAAACCTCTAGGAGTGGAGAACTCAGAAGGTCATCAAGACACAAGTGGCAACCTACAAGGTATAGCTATGACACTTCTTTTTTGGCTACTAAAGATTATGCTTACATGATAAAGGTAGATGAAGACCCTTCTACATATGAAGAGGCAAAAGGTAAGGAAAATTGGGAGAAAGCTATGCAGGAAGAATATGATGCATTGATAGAGAATCAGACTTGGGAATTGGTTCCTAAACCAAATAGCCAGAAGATCATTGGATGCAAATGGGTCTACAAGACAAAGAGATTTGCAGATGGAAATGTGTCTAGGTACAAAGCTAGACTTGTTGTGAAAGGGTTTGCTCAAACATATGGTATTGATTATGATGAAACTTATCGTCCTGTGGCAAAGATGACAACCATCAGGACACTCATAGCTATTGCTGCATGTAAAGGTTGGAAATTATTTCAATTAGATGTGAAAAATGCTTTTTTGAATGGTTATATTTCAGATGATGTTTTCATGGAGCAACCTCAAGGATTCAGAGATAGAAGGTATCCAGATCATGTATGTAAGCTCAAGAGAGCTTTGTATGGGTTGAAACAGGTCCCAAGGGCATGGAATTATAGACTTGTGAAGTTCTTGAAGGAACTTGGATTTCAAGTATCTAAGGCAGATAGTAGCTTGCTTGTTAAAGCAAGTGATGATGGGTTCATTTACATGTGCATATATGTTGATGATATAATTCTTACAGGTACAGATGAGAAAGGTATTCAAAGTCTAAAGAAGCAAATGGAGAAAGAGTTCAAAATCAGTGACTTGGGAGACTTGTCATATTTCTTGGGCATGGAGATTTCATACACTCAACATGGAGTGTATGTGACTCAAGAAAGGTATTTGAGAAACTTGTTAATCAAGTTTAAAATGAATGATTGCAGGGTAGCACCTACTCCAATGGAGGTAAATCACAAATTGAGCAGATATGGTGGAGAAGAATTCAAGGATATGAAGCTATATCAGAGTTTGGTTGGTAGTCTTATCTATGCTACATTAATTAGGCCTGACTTGTCATATGCAGTTGTGGTTTTGTCTCAATTCATGCATTGTCCTAGGAAAGAACATTGGATTGCAGGTCAAAGAGTATTGAGGTACATTAAGGGTACACTCAAAGAAGGTTTGTATTATGGTTTTACATCAGATACAAATATCAAGATTTATAGTGATGCAGATTGGGCAGGTAATCCAGATGATAGAAGATCAACATATGGATACTTATGTATCGAAGTGTTCAAAGAAGCAACACACAGTTGCTTTATCATCTACAGAAGCTGAGTACAAAGGCATGGTTGAAGCTGCAAAGGAAGTGATATGGCTTAAGACTCTGATGAAGAGTTTTGATATCATTCAGAGTATTCCTACTATTCATGGAGATAACATGAGTTCATTGTATCTAGTTGCTAACCCTGTTTTCCATGCCAGGACCAAACACATTGAGATTAAGTATCACTTTCTGAGAAAGAAGGTGATGGTTAAATAGATCGAAGTCATACATACTTCAACTAAAGATCAGATAGCTGATATGCTTACCAAAAGCTTGGATGGACCAAAGCTACAGAGATTCAAAGACATGGCAGGCATAAAGAAGATACAGAAAACCTCAATTGATGATTGAGGGGGAGCTGTTGGTGCAGAGCAATCAACAATTGAAGTTTTGGAAGTTAAAGAATGAAGACAAGATCAAGTTTTGAAGCATAGAAGAAGTTTACATTCAGGAATTGAAAGATATGTACACATATGTACATTAGTTCAGATATAGGTCACTTATACTTTTGAATAGTCATAAGTTTGTAAATATTTGCTTATAAATACCATGGAAAATGGCGGGACAAGTATGAGAGAGCATGAGAATAGAGTAATCAAGAGTTGTAAGAGTTATTAGACATCTTAGAAGTTAGTTGAACTCTCTCTCATCATTCAGTTGTAAACTCCTCCAGAAATGAAAGAAATTTGCGCCCGATGTTTCTGAGTTTTCTCCTTCTGTGCTAGATCTTTTGTGAAATGCTTTTGTACAAGTCTAAGTCTATAGGTGATTGACCTTTGTACAAATTTTCAGCTTCTTATTGTGATCAGGCTGAGAGAATTGAGTGTAGGAACATTTACATGTGTAAATGGAAGAAGAGAGGTTGCAGGAGGCACAAAATTCGAAGTCAATGTTTTGATCAGTTCTCCTTCTATAGTTTAAAGTTTTGAGCAAGCAAGCATTCAATCTTTAAGTTGGAAGGTAAGCTACTTGTGGCTAAAAGCATTTGCTTAAACAGGTTCTAGTCTTGGAGAACCATGTCTTAGAAGTTGCAGGTGTCAAAGTCGACTCTACAGGGTGACAATTTTAGACATAGGTAACTTGTTGAGTTCATTTCTCAAGTTATACTGAATCTTTTGGAGTAATTCAACTTGGAGAAGGTGCGCAATCTATAGGCGACACCTTGTGCAAAGTTTTATAAAAAACTTTACACAATTGATAGGTCAATGAGAAAGATAAGTGCAGCAGACTTTCTATAGAGTCATCATCTTCACACATTTTTCAAAATCTTGATAATTGACTATTGATCTTCTAAAATTGGAGAAGGTTTGAGTTATTCTTGTGATAGAGGTGCTCTAAATACAAGAGTAACTTGTTCTTTTGGAGATTAACAATCTCCATCATCATGTGATAGGAAGAATCAATTTCAAATCATCCCTAAAGTTTAGGATCACTTTTACGTAAGGGAAAATTCAGAGAACATGTGTATAAATACACATACTGTTAGTAATGGGATAACTGAGCCATTCTGAGAGGCATTGAGCTATTTCAGTGAGCATACATTGAGCTCACACTACCTATATGTAGTCCACTACACTTCCCTTGTATCATATGTCCATTAGCATATACATTTTGATACATTTTGTCAAGTACATCTCTGTCTAATGCTCTCTGTTGCATCTTCATCATTATAGTGATTTTGTGGAATCGAGTTCTCTACGTGTACTCACTTATTTGTGGATTAATTATATTGAAGTTTCTACTAATTGCATATCAATTTTCATCACATTTGGTTCAGAGGATCACGAGACATGAAGCATAGAAGGTGACTATGTCTGCATGCCTTCTAGATCCTTTAATGTCAGGATGATCCCTTTGACTTGTTAGATTCATTTCTCAGTGTATGCTATAGCTAAATTGATGAAATAACTTGCTTTAGTTAGCTATACACTCCAATTAGATGTATGCAAAATCTCTCTGGTAAATTCGTACCAGGTTGTGAGCTCTAAACAAAATAATGAGCACTTCTATTTCCAAAATAGAAGGTTTCTTCACATTTGCATCTCTAGGGCTAACTTGGAAGGTCTAGAACAGGTTTTATGCAACACCATCTCATCTCTAGAACCTACCTATCCATCTCCTCACAATTAATAATAGTGTTTACTTTTTGATTTGATACAGTTTTATCCATGGTAAAGAGAGTGCTCTTGAAGCACTCTAAAAAATGGAGAATGCTAATATGTTTTTGTTTTGAAATTTGAACATACTTAGGACCCCCTCTTGAAGGGGTCCTGCCCCCTCTCTCCAACATGTGTATACACCCATAACCATAACAGTACTTGTCTTCTAGACTATACACTAAGTAATACATTATGTGTTGTGTTTCCAAGCCTATTGTCCTTCCTCGTGTTATTTTTGTGCATTCCTATCCTCCAAACTCCAAAAATCGGTATAAAAGAAAGTTGTTACTTTTTGAGGCACATTGTTGATACAATTTTCTCACTTTCTTAGATTGCTTTAAAACTTGATGAGCATTGTTAGGATATCATATATTAAAAAAAATTTTCAAGAATTTAGTGCAACAAAAAAATGATTCAGGCTTGTTTCAACTGTTGAATGCACTATTATACCCATTGTGTAGGCAATTTGGTCCTTTTGCACCAATTTTTTTAGGTTCTTGCTCACTTTAACACTAACACAAAGTTTGGTAGATGTGTATAGAGCACCAAATGGTACTTGTCTTTAATATTTTCAAGAAGCAATCAAAATTTTTTCATGAGGATATAATCACTAACCTCAATTGAGAACAAAGATATATTATGTAGATTGGCTATTAAGGATAAATATTTCAGCTACTAGCTATGGACATATACGATGCACCATGTATTGGTTGCAAATAGATTATGGAATATTGTGCAAGGTGTTCAAATATGTCTTGTTACATCTACAACTCAAAATCCAACTGATATAAGTGATGTTGAGAATATTCTAGTTGGTTCTTATTTCCAATCATTTATAGATCTTGTTTTAAATATGTCAAGTACCATAACCACCCCAATCCATTTTAGAGGAACTCCTATGAGATGGCAGAGATGCACATGCAAGACATGATTTCTTTATTTTTCGAGCATGCCATTATTTCTCATATTTGCTCATGCAAAATAACTATGGATGCTTGGGATACCCTTCTCACATTGTATGACACATGAAATGAGGCTCATATTTCTTACTTTGGAAATGATTAGAGACTAGTCTCATGAACGAAAGTGAATGTGTGGATAATTTTCATGCAAAGATAAATAGTTTTAAAGACTACATGATTGTTGGATGAATTTTTCGCAGATAGTTGTGAAAACTTTTCTTGATGGATGATCTACTTCTTATCAAATTTGTGTTTCTAATATTCCATTGCCGATGAAATAAATTCAAATGCCTTCGCATTTAAAAAGTTAGGTACTATTTTGTTGCAAGAAGATCAATCTAGGCAAAACAAGTCCATTATGCATGCTACAAATCAATATTTATGTTTCTAGTCAGTAGGGCAAGGATAAAGGTGGCTCTTCCTCTCATAAGGGAAATTATATAAATGTTGCACAATCAAAGAAAGAAGACAAGTTTGAGAAGAAATCATATGGGAGGCAATCACATAAGACAAATATATTTCCAAGTACTACAAGACCAATTATGATGTTATATATAAATTGTCTAAACTTATTGTGAAGGAGCCAAAGAAGAAAGAGATAGAAGTAGTTAAAAGTATATCTACGTTCTTCTTTGCTAACATCACTCAAAATGAAGAATACACACCATAATGTAGCTAGTGATCACTACAAAATGTAGCTAGGAATCCATCATCTCATAAACATTGTACGTTTTCTATGGATTAATATCTTTGGTACTATTAAAATGGGGTAAGCAAACATATTATTTATGAGCACATTTTATTCACTTCATATGAGCTTGTCCGTGGTAGGAATGCTGCTACATGTGCGAAAAATTCCTTTTCTTCTAGCATAGGGATGTTGATATAAACAGGTAGTGATGTGTGTAAACACACTAGGATTGTCGGGGCAGTTTTTTCCCTCTTTAGGAGGTTTTTTTCCCCGGCTTGTATATATGCCTATAACCCTAATGGGTCACTTATCTATCTTTGCACATTCTCCTGGTAATACATTCAGTATTGTGTGTTGAGATCCAAGCTTCTTCTTCCTCCTTGTGCTGTCCGCGTGCTTCTACAGACCTCAAACTCCAACAATTGGTATCACATTAGGTCACCGCTTCATGTAGGGCATTGTTGACACCCCTTTGGACATAGTCTTAGACTCACACAAAAATTTGTGAGCATACTCAAGGCGATTAGGAGTTCAAAATGGCTACATTTTATGGTCTTGAAATCGATATTTGAGCTTGTTTTGATCACCAAATGCACTATTGCAGCACTTCTGCAAGCAATTTCGTCTTTTTTGTGCCAAATATATATACAAGTTTTTGTTCACATGTATAAGCGCCTCGAAGTGTGCTACAAGTTTAGCAGAACTTGATAGGGTAATTTTGTTCAACTTTTTGAGATAAATCATTTTTTTGCATCAGGGTATTTTAGTCAGTGGCCATGGCTGAAAGTAGTGATGTATTCTCTCTCTTGGGTGTAGAGGATAAGTTGGATGGTACCAATTACCCATTATGGGCTTATATGATGTGTCATGTATTTGTTGCAGAAGGACTGTGGAATATTGTGCAGGGTGCTGAAAAACATCCTATTACACCTGCAAATACATTTACTGAAGGTGATGCAGATGGCATTGAAGATGGTGACATTTTTCAGGTTCCTCTTCGTGTTGTGGTTCCTATTGCACCTACTAGAAAGCAACTTTGTTGGGATGGCAAAGATGCTCGGGCACATGCATTGATATCCTTGTATGTCAAACATGCCATTATTCCTCACATTCACTCTTATAAAATAGCAAAGGATGCTTGGGATATAGTTACTGCTTTATACCAGGGAAGGAATGAGGCTCGTGTTGCTTACCTCTGAAAATAGTTGGAGAGTGAGCACATGAATGAAGGAGATTCCATGGATAGTTTTTTAACAAAGATCAAAGAGTTAAAGAAGCAGTTGATTTCTGCTGATGAAGTCTTGCCTGATAGTTCACTTGTGCATACTGTTTTGCATGGTCTTCCAGATTCGTATAAGAGTTTTGCTTCTACTCTTTGATTCATGATGAAAGGCAATCCAAATGCCTTAACATTTGAGGAGTTTGTCTCTATTTTGTTACAGGAAGATCATTCTAGGTTGAAAATGTCCATTATGCATATTGCAGACCAAGCTTTCCTAACTAGTCAGAAGGGTAAAGGTAAATGGAGCTCATCTACTAGTAAGCAGAAATCTACTAATTCTACACAATCCAAGAAAGATAATAGAGATGAGAAAACAGAAAAGCAAAAATTGTTTTGAAAATATTGTAAAGGAAATGATCATGTCATAACAATTTATCCAAAATTGGCTACAAAAGAGGCAAAGAAGAAAGAGATTGGAATGGTTGTTGCAGAGGCCTTTACAGCCAAAACAGAGTTTGCTAATCTTGTGCAGATCTTCTCATGAACAATTTATGTCTACAGTAGACTGAGATGTTTGGTACTTTGATAGTGGGGCAACTAAAAATATTGCCTTGTAGCATAGTTTCTTCACTTTAATTGAGCTTGCCCCTACACAGAGTACTATCAACATGCGCCAACTCCTCTTATCCTATCATTGGTAAGATCATTCTGACTACTGTTGATGGTAGTTCTTTTACATTGTCGGATGTTTTATTTGTGCTAGGGATCAAGAAAAATATGTTATCAGTTTTAGTGTTAGCCAAGATCAGCTTAATTGTAAATTTTGTTGATGATAGATGTACACTTCATGATATGTCAAATGGAGACATCATTATTGCTTCTGGCATTTTATGTCGTGGCCTGTATAAGCTCATAGATTATGCAAAATCTGTGAATGATTCAGCGTATGCAGTTCAAGCTTCTTAGGCTACATCAGATGCAAAACTTTGTCATGCACGCTTTGGTTATCCGAATTTTTCTAGTTTGTACGCTTGCAAAAATCTAAAATGGTGTCCTCTTTGCCCAAACTTGAGGCACCTGGTAAACATGTTTGTAAAGGCTATATTTTGGGCAAAATGCAACATTCTTCCTTCCCAAAAGATGGTGTAGTACGAGCTACTTAGAAATTGAGGATTGTTCACAGTGATGTTTGTGGTCCTATGCAACCATCTTCTTTTGGGAACTATCTTTACTTTGTGACTTTCATTGATGATTTTTCCATGCACGCATGGGTATATCCATTGAAAGCAAAGTCTGAAGTGTTTATGTGCTTTAAAAAGTTTTCGGTTTTGGCTGAAAATCTATGAGCATGTAAAATGGGTACCCTTCATTTTGATCGAGTGGGGCAATATATGTCTTTTGATTAGTGTACAGTGTACAATGCCGTATACACCTCAACAGAATGGAGTTGGTGAAAGGAAGAATAATTCACTCATGCAGATGGTGAGGTGTATTGTCAAGTGTCAGGCTTTACCACATATTTTCTAGCTTGAGGCTATTATGTGTGCAACATATATACTTAACAAGTGTCCCACCAAAGCATTGTAGTCTATCAATCCATATGAGGCTTGGCATGGTCACAAGCAATCTATTGCTCATCTATGTGTCTTTGGCTGTCTGGGATATGCATTAGTGCCTGAACAACAATGCACAGAATTGAATGATAAAGGTTGAAATGCATATTTGTTGGGTACACTTCTGAAAGCAAAGGCTATCATTTGTATCATCCATAGACTAAAAGCATTTTTGTTAGCCATGATGTCGTTTTTGTGGAAGATGCTATTCATCCATTACTTTCATGTACTAAGAAGACATCAGTACGCTCCAAAGATGTGTATGACACTTTGGTGCCTCTTTTTACATGTGGAGAGTCTAGTGCTGGTCCAAATGAGGCAATTTCTCAGCCTTCATAGGTTTCACATGCTGATGTAGATCCTTCCATTTCTGATCCAGATTTACATGATGCACTTATTGATGAGAGAATTGATATAGAGGAGGCAAAAACTATGCCTAAATGGCTGGTGTAGACTATGCGAGATAGATTTACATGTTTCAGTTTTTTGTATTAGGGTATTTTAGTTAGTGGCCATGGATGAAAGTAGTGATGTATTCTGTATGTTGGCTGTTGAGGATAAGTTGGATGGTACCAATTACCCATTATGGGCTTATATGATGCATCGTATTGGTCGCAAAAGGACTGTGGAATATTGTGGAGGATGTTGAAAAACATCCTATTACACCTCCAAAAATAGTTACTAAAGCTGATGCAGATGCCATCGAAGATGGTGATATTCTTCATGTTCATGTTCGTGCTATAGTTCCTATTGCACCTACTATAGAGCAACTTTGTTGGGATGGCCAAGATGCTTAGGCACATGCATTGATGGCCTTGTCTCTCAAACATGCCATCATTCCCCACATTCACTTGTGCAAAATAACAAAGGATGCTTGGGATACACTAACCACCTTATACTATGCGAGGAATGAGGCTCGTGTTGCTTACCTCCAAAAATATTTAGAGAGTGAGCACATGAATGAAGGAGATTCCATGGATAGTTTTTTGACAAAGACCATAGATTTGAAGGAGCAATCGGTTTTTTCTTATGAAGTCTTGCCCGATAGTTCACTTATGCAGACTATTTTGAACGGTCGTCCAGATTCATATCAGAGTTTTGCTTCTACTCTTTGATTGATGATGAAAGGAAATCCAAATGCCTTAACATTTGAGGAGTTAGCTTCTGTTCTATTGGAGGAAGACCAGTCTAGGCATATCAGGTCCATTATGTGTGTTGCAGATCAAACTTTCTTGGCTAGTAAGAAGGGCAAAGGTAAATGGAGCTCATCTACTAGTAAAAAAAAATTTGCTAATTCTGCTCAATCAAAGAAGGATGACAGAGATGACAAGAAAACAATAAAGTTTTTTTTTTGCAAGTACTAGAAAGGAAATGATCATGTCATTAAGAGTTGTCCAAAGCCGGCTGTAAAAGAGGCAAAGAAGAAAGAGGCTAGAATGGTTGTTGCAAAGGCCTCTACACCCAAAATAGAGTCTGCTAATCTTATGTAGAATGAAGAATGGGCATTTACTACTGTTCATAGTTATGAACCATTTTCTCATGAACACTGTATGTCTATAGTAGACTAAGATGTTTTGTACTTTGATAGTGGGGCAACCAAACATATTACCTCGTAGTGTCGTTTCTCCACTTCACTTGAGCCTGCCCCTATAGGAAATACTATCACATGCACCAACAACTCCTCTTATCCTATCATGGGAGTTGGTAAGATCATTCTGACTAATGTTGATGGTAGTTCTTTTACATTTTTGGATGATTTATTTGTGCCAAGGATAAAGAAAAATCTGTTACCAATTTTCACATTAGCCAAAATTGGCTTGGTTGTGAAATTTGTTGATAACAGATGTATAGTTCATGATCTATCAAATGGTGATGTCATTATTGCTTCTGGCATTTTATGTTGTGGGTTGTATAAGCTCATAGATTATGCAAAATCTGTGAATGATTCAACATGTGTAGTTCAAGATTCTCCGGCTATGTTAGATGCAAAGCTTTGGCATGCACGATTTGGTCATCTAAATTTTGCTAGTTTGCTATGCCTACAAAAATCTAAAATGGTATCTTCTTATTGGAGTTAGAAGTCTGTGGAAGCATGCAAACAACACAAGGAAGAAGAAGAAGCTTGGAGCACAACACACAAAATTGAATGTATTACCACTAGAATGTACAAAGATATGTTACACATTAGGGCAATAGGCATATATACAAGATGGGGAAATTAAAACCTCCTAAAGAGGGAAAAAGTGCCCTGATGGTCCTAGTGTGTTCACACATATCACTACCTAAATATATCAACAAATCCCCTTGGGGAGTGATGCAGTGAACAAGGAGGTGGCACTCATGTATAAGGAAGTGCCAAGCTATGTGGAATCAATCCACAAAAGGAAGTAATCCCAAAGCTTTGTGGAAAGCTTCAAACTTCTCCTTAGGCATAGCCTTCTTGAAAATGTCTGCAATATTCTCCTGTGTGGGAACATATGCCAAGCTGATCTCTCCGATAGAGAACCTCTTCCTGACATAATGATAATGCACCTCAATGTGTTTAGTGCGAGCATGGAACACAGGGTTCCTCACGATTGCCAATGCACTTTGAGTGTCAGTGAAGATGGTGGTGATAGAAGACTGACCAACACCCAAATAAGCCATAAGGCGTTTGAGCCACACACACTCAACAGTAGCTATGAAAGCTACCCTATATTCAGCCTAACAATTGGAAGTGGCCACAGTAAGCTGCTTCTTGCTCAACCAAGATATACATGAGCTACCAAGCAGGAAGCAAAAGCCACTAGTGGACACACGTGTGTCATAGCAACCAACCCAATCACTATCAGAAAAAGCATGCAAATTTGATCCCCCCTTGGGATAAAACAATCCAAGTAGCCAGGTACTGTGCAAGTAGCGAAAGATGTGCTTAACCGCTTTCCAATTCTTGACATTTGGGCAATGCATAAATTTGCTCATCTATGAGACAGTAAACTGAATATCTGGCCGAGTAATGCATAAGTAAATCAAGCATCCAACTGCCTCCTCATAGAGAACATCAGCAAGTGCATCTCATAGTGCATCATCAAGTGCGAGTTTAAAGGTGCGGGAGATTTTCTGCTTCAACGATTCTAACATTTCTTGTAAAATCTGGGGTTCTACTAAATGAGCATCAGTCTGCATAGAACTAGAAGCTATTACTTGGGACAACAAAATTTCACTCTGATTTTGAAAAAATGCTTCTTGTAAATAAAAATCATTGGCCATAGCGGAATCTCTACGTAACCTTGATTCTTCTATTTTTGCATCAATTCTTGATATTTTGTCCTGCTAGATGCCGAGTTGTTTCTCCTTGCGTTCCAATTCCTGCTACTGAAATTGCATAGTCCTGAAGAAATCCTGGTGTTCTTTTTGAATAGATTCAATTTCCTTCTTTAATTTTACAGTTCGTCCAATTTCTTCATCCAAGACTTGGCCTTTATGAAATAACTCTTCGGTAACTTTCTTTAGTTCTATTTCTGCTTGTAATGTCCTGTTAGCCAGCACTTGATAAGCCTGTTCTACACTGATGAACCTGGTGCGAGTGGTGTCTAATGCAGAACTTAAAGATTGCATGGCATCCTCCTTATCCTTCACTTCCTATTTGAGTTGACCAATCTCTACATCTCGAGCCGTAATTATATCATCTTTTTCTACCACTTGTCCCTGTAAAACTGTAAGCTGATCCTGTAATAGATGGGCATCTACTTTGATGGCCAGAATCTCTTCCTGGAGTGGCGTGATGTCTACTTCCAACAAGTTGACTTTGGCTTGATATTTGGTATGGAGGGATTGATGAGCATCATGGAACTGATAAGGTAGTTGCTTAGATAGGTGGATGAGAAAATCACTTATTTGGGCTAATTGGGCAAAGGAATCGTGTACTAGCAAGGTTGATATTGGTCGAGAGGGGTTGACAGAAACTGTGGCAGAAGATGAAGGGGGCGAGTAATCAGGAGAAGAGGGAATGGGTTGAGAATGGGAAATGGCCACTGAATGATGAGGGGAGGGAGGAGGACTAGGAGGTAATGGCACCTTAGATGGGGAAAGGGGAGGTGTCACTATAGGTTCAGTATGGGTACCTTGGGTTCAGCATAGTGGAGGTTACCATATCAGGTTGAGCATCCTGGTGAATGAGAGACTCCTCATTTTGTGTTTGCTCCATTTGGTTAAGAGTGTCTGCGATTGTGTCTGATGCTTTATCAGTAGTCTCTTGCTGTTGCTGATCAATTGTGTCAATAAGTTGAACGTCTTCTATGACCGTGTCCTTATCAGTTTGACCCTTAGGAGATGGTGGGGTGGAAAGGACCTGCACAAAGGAAGCTGTGTCCTACAGAATTACTATAGCAGAAGAGGATTGTGCATGACTGTGCGAAGGATTACTGTAGCAGAATTACTGTGCGAAGGATTGATTTTCCTATGCTTTCCCCAAAAAAATTGTAGAAGATTATCGTTATCATCATCAACACCCATGACTTGCTCTGATTCTTCGCGGAAAAGGAGGGTGTTCATTGGATAAGGCTGAACAAGTTGAACAACAAGAAAGAGAGAAGATGAGGAAGATGAGTCCGAGGGATATCACCTTTGGCTATATGTCTTGAAATTGCCTGATATTCATAGTGGATTCATCGGAAGAAGAATAATGCCCAATTAACGGCCTCGCGGGCAACAACGTCGATCATGGAATAAAAGGGGCGAGAGAGCTTCATCGTGGTCATAGGTAGAAGAGGGACATCCATACTTCCATCTTGAGGGAGATGGAATCCTTGAGCCACAGTATTCAGGGTAACGATGACACATGGATTGAGGCAGGTGATCGACCAACATGTCTCCATCTGGGGGGGTATTGACAATAGCAACAATGACTTGAGCAAAGACGGGATGACATTCAACCGAATGACAATAACCCGTGAGCACACAAGAACTCACTCAAGTCAGGAGATAAACCAACACGGAAGGTGGTAATGTTGGCTAAAGCTTCCATGGTGGTTGACATAAAGTGAATGCGCAACAGTATAGCAGAGAGTACATAGAGCACAAGTACACAATAGCGAAAAAGAGGGTGAAGATCTTGGTTAAGTAAGAACGCAGAATGGAAGCACCGGTAGAAAATTCAATCATCACCAGTGGAGGGGAACATGCATGCATAATGATGACTGTCACTCTAGCACAATGGTGAGTACCAACGTGAGGAGATACACCTCATAAATGTCAATCCGTGGAGACGTGAGGACTAGTATGAAGACTATGAGCAAGTGAAGACACAAGTGCGTGAGTGAGAAGCACACAAGCATGCACACACATACACACACGCGCACATAAGGCAAGAACAAGGAGAGGAACAATGGAGTTCTTTGCATTAATCAAAAGGTCTCTTACATAAGCTCAATTCACAAACAATCTAACCTCTAAAATGAGCTCTCTAGCTCTTTTTATAGTTTTTTGACTAGTTTTGGCCCTATCCAGACCTAGTGTCCGGCCTAGTTAAAAATTAGGTTCCAAGGCTTATTTGAGGGTTCAAACGAAGTCTAAAAATTATGGAAATTGGTACGATGGTACTTCTAATACTCCTCAAGCTCGAGGACTCCTCGGCTTGCACAAAATGGAGTCTATTCTACCAAAAACGGGATTTACAATGTTTGTGTAGTGATCAAAATCACTTGAGTTGTACATAATCCATGGGAAAAAAATGATTTGGCTTTGTTGGCGTATTGTGCATGACTCCTCTGTTGCTTTGTATGCCAACACGCCCCCCTTCCTAGCGTCTGTCGCCCCTGACAGACCTTTGTTCTCTCGGGTGGTCGATATAATATTGGATGACATTGGTGGCCAGTTCATGTTCTCCTATCCGTAAGCCTCTTGCTAGATCAGCTTCCAATGCATCCCAATTGATTGCACCAGGGGTCTCTGGTTGCGGGGTGGTGTAGTACTCTGAGTACATTGCTTGTTCACAAGCAAAAAGTTGGAGCAGATGTGTTGGCTTTGGTGCAAAAATCTCCGAGTGATATTCCCAGAAACCTGATTTGAACATTTCTTCGAAGGTCTGTTTGTAGCAGGCAGGGAGGTATTTGATGCGTGCATGCCAGGCGTAAGCCACACGAATACTGGGGGTGGCGCTCATGTCATACACCAAGTCGTAATTTCCATTGCTAAACCACGGGAGACGTACCTGTGGTGCGGCTGCATTTCTAAAAGTCTTCAGGACTACTTGCATCATATCTAAGATTTTAAGCATCATTTGCGCTGCTACATCTTGCATGGGCTTCAAGCGCGGCATCCAGTGGCGAATGGTTCCCATCATATATGCTATCGACGGTGGTCCCTGTGGTGGCGCAATGTACGGGTAGTTCAGCCATTCCTTGCATTGCACGTTGTTCTGTACCTTGATATTGAATGCCTTCCAAGACCTGCGGCGTGGGACTGGACCGTAACATGGATTGTATAGGAGGTGTAGAGGCGCATTGTTCCATGTGCGTAGCATTTCTGGATATGTCTCTAGAAGTTTCTGCCGCCAGGTGGGTTGACGAATTTTGCCTTTTTGCACCTCTGGAGGAAGGTCTTCGGGTTGAAATTGGGTTGCAAAGGTAGGAATCTGACCCGTGACTCTTTGTATTTCTGCATTATAATCAGCCAAGATAATATAATACGGCCTGTATTGGAGTTCAGATGAGAGGATCAGGCGTCTCGATGACAGGTTCTTGAAGTAAGCTGATTGTAACACAGTTTCCTCTATGACCCTCATGGCCTGATTTTGCACTACTGTGCGCTCTTCGTGCGAACTCCCGATTTCCTCCACTTGACGTAGCCATGGGGGCCGTGGTGCCTCGAATGTGTCCTGCGCTTCTTCTGTTTGTTGGCCTCCTGGGAATGGTTGCGGATCGTATTCTTCGTCGAACGTTTGTTCCACAGGAATTTGCACAACTTCTTCGTCCGTGGGAGCCTCTGGAGGGGAAGATGGTCTCTCATACTGTAGTAGACGTGTTTGCAATTCAGTGACCTGTTTCTGGAGATCTTTTATGGCCTCTGCGTCTGTGAGAAGTGAAGCCGCGGAGGGGGTGGTTGGAGAGGCTGTTGTTGGTCCTTTTTTGTGTTCCTGCTTCAATTGTCCCAGTTCCTCCGATAGTTTATCATGTGCTTCAAGCAGCATGGCATAGTCTTCTAATATGATCTTGATATTATCGGGGGTCACTGCTTGAAACTTGGATGGGCTGATGGGTGCCCCCGGTGTGCTCTCAATTGCTGCCTCCAAGTTCTCTTGATTTTGTACTTGCAAGCGTCTATTCTCTTCCTGAGCGGCCGCAAGATGGCGTTTGAGTAGAGCCATATTTCGCTGATTTTGAGTTGCGTTCCAGCTGTGTCCGTAGGTGACCTTCTACCACCTGTATCGCTTCCTGATCTGTGTTCTGTAACTGTACCTCCAATATGCCATGAGCTTCTTGGAGAGTTTGGAACTGTGTGTGGAGGCGAGCATTTTCCTCTTCTAGTGCCGCAAGGCGGTCCTGTAGTGTCTCTGAGTGCTCGTGCAGACGTTCGTTTTGTTGCTGGAGCTGAATGTAATCTGTCCTTAAATTTGATATACAAGCCAGCATGGTGTCCAATGCATTTCCTATAGATGAGTGGGTGGTGTTTACAGTGGGAGATGCATGGGAAGGGAATTGGGGAAGGGGAACAGTGAATGATGTGTCTATGGAAGTCGTGTGTGTGAGTGAAATTGGTGGAGGGGGAATGGGAGGAGGTGAAATCGTGGGGGGAGGTGCCGTGGGTGGTGAAATGTCCATACCTTCAGGAGTGGGTGTGAGTGTGGGGTCTGCCATATACATTGGGATGGTAGGTGGTGTGTGTGTGGAAGTGGTGAATAGATGCGAAATGGGGTGGGAAGCTGAAAAGACAAGAAATGGTTGAGACCCTAGTTGAAAAGCTCTAGCAAGGAGGTCATGGAGGGATTGTAGAAATGGAGAGAGAGAGGTCGGGGGTTGAGGTCGTAAATTTGAGGAGGGCTGGAAGGGTTGCGTGGTAGCAGGGAAACCCATGAATGCGGATCTAGGGTCAGGGTGACCTATGGCTGAGGGCATGGGTGATGGTTGCCCTAGGGTAGGCTCTAGGAGCGGTTCGGTGGATTGTGTAGTGATGGGGGTTGCTTCAAAGATTGGGTTATCAGTGGTAGAGAATAGGGTGGAGCTAGAGATGGGAGTACGGAAGATGAAGGTTGGGTCGGTGGGTTGAGTGGTCGAGGTGATTTCCACTGTTTCTGCTCTAGGAGGTGATGGTGGGGGTGTGGGTGGTAGTGGTTCGGTGGACTCCTCATGGGTGACTGGGTGCTGTTGGCTAGCCGTTTCGGTTGCTTGGGAGGTTGTCCTGATAGGTTCAGATGTAATAGTTGGCTCTTCTGCAACTGTAATGGGAATCTGGATATTCTTCCCTGAGCGTGGTCGTGTCTGGAACCTTCGTGGGTCATATTGAACTCGAGACCTCTGAATGGCAGTGCGCACTGCTTCCACTACCCCATATGTTTCTGCCATCAATAAGAGACCTTCCCTATACTCTGAGTCAACTCTTGCTTCTTCCAACAACTGAGTCATGAGTACTCTGCTACTCTGTTCGGTGAGTAGTTGTTGCGATCGCACTCTTTCCATAATTTGATACAGCCTTCGAAGTTCTGCTGTATAGGCTGGGGCTTCAGTGGTCTCCTCTTCATACGCTCCTTCTTCTTCTAGGTGTCCTTGTTGTTGACCTTGCTGAGCGTCACTCCAATGTACATGTCGACCGTCTGTAGACTTTCTTCTTCTTCGTGAGGATGTGCCTTGTTCCTCTGCCTCTGAATAAAACTCCACATCGGAGAATTGTGTACTTTGTAGGAATGCTTCGAAGTCCTAGGGGTCCATTCCTTCAGCATCTCCAGTGGCAGCAAATTCGAATTCAGGTGGAACAGGAGGAGCCGATGGGGTAGCTTGTGTCGTAGTGTCAGATCCCGACCTGGGTATCCTAATGGTAAAGGGAGGTACAGTGGCCTCCCTTCGTGGCGATACCTCAGGAGTAGTTAGAACTTCCCTTGTCTGGACACAAGGGATCGCACCCCTCATGCGCTTGGATTGATGTGTGGACGTCTTGAGCCTTTTAAACATTTGTAATTGTGCCCAAGTTAAGGCACGTTCAATGGGGACATCGTACGCTAGGCACCGGTAAATGATGCGTGTGATTGCACAGCATCCATTCACCACTAATTTCCTAGAAGACCGTTTGTTTGCTTCATACAATTGATCTATAATCCATACCGGTAGCTTAATGGGTAACGCACCTGCTTCCGCTAAGTAGAGAGCGAACCAGATTCTCTTGTGTGGTTGTGTGAAGCGGTCTTGGCCGGGAAAGGCGAAATGTTGCATGCACATGCGGAGAGGGATGGACACGTTTGGTGTGAGTGCTGCCATATCTTTAAGCTTCAATAGTTTCCTATCCTTCATGTTAGTGGGAACAAGAGCATCCTTTTCAGAGGGTACATGCGTGCCGTGCATATTCAAAGCGTCGCTTACCAACTCCACAGTAAGTTCAAACCTCTTCAACTCGTTGTTGCCCAGCAAGGAGGGAAGAACAAATGATCCGGGTTTGTCCTTTTCTTCATTAGCTTGTAATGTGGAGACCAAATAATAGCATCGGAGGAGATCTGGTTTAGGTAGTGGGGCTTCAAAGTATTCTGCTAGCCCTGCTCGTTGCCATATAGTCTGGAGATCCTCGGTGTTCTGTAAAGTCTCAAACTCCTTGGAGAAAAATTGGAATCGAACCCATGATCTGTCATATTCGCACTTAGACTCCCAGATATACTTGGCCTCTCCTAATGGACCTGGCATGCCATTGAACCAATGAGAATTGGCATGGACTCTTTCCGTGATCCCTGTAGGTGGATCCGGCACCGGGATTTGCTGAAGGTGTTGCAGCTCCACTGGTCGTTCAGTTGGTGGCACATCCACAGGTAGACTATCCACATCAATTCCTGCAGTAAGTATCCCTACTTGTGAGCCCGAACCTGTCGCTTCTGCCATTTTACTTCTTGCCTTCTGATTCTGTGAGAATATAGAATCATGTGTTAACATCGTAATGGACAGAATAAATCCGTTGTTGTCCCCGTTACAACATTAACATGAGGTAGATGGTGAGTTAGTGGTTAGTAAGTGCACGAAGACAGTGTGTGTAGTTAATGTTTGTGTATTCCTAGGAGACTAATGCCGTTAGTAAGTGGGGGTGAATTTACAAATTGGGGTCGGGGGGTTTATTACAGGTCTTAAGCTGCCAAATGCAGTGGATGGGTTTTTCCTTTGGTTTCGTAGAGGCGCTAGAGAACATTATAGGTGTATCAGCTTGAACATGAGGCCTTTTAGGGACCCATTTACAAGTGATTACATGCGTGCTCTTGGTTCTTGGTGTGTTCCTGAGTGTTGAGAACGAGTGAATACGGGCTGTACGCGTAGTTGGGTTATGCTGCATAGGTTGTGGCCTTGGCGCAGCTACTTGTGCCCTCAAGCAAGCCTTAGGCACCCAAATTTGTCTTGATTGTGGGCTAGCCTTCATCGACTTTTTGGGCACCCAAATGGATTTCACTTTAGCAGAAGAATTTCTGACAGACTTCTTAGTGGCGTCACGTTGTTGGTTACTAGTAAGAAGCTTTGCCCGTGTGGTTGTCGTGAGTGCAACCGGGTGTTCGCCTTTCCGCACCCACACTTGGTTTACTTTCTGGGACATTCTGCTGCGCAGGTACTTTTGATCTCGGACATAGGTAGTACTCTGCTTCTTCTGCCTTTGATCCACCTTTGGTTGCTGCCTCCTTCTGGCCTTTGGAAAAGAAGGGAGTTTCATTGCATCCCTGACTCCTTTTTCGCAAATATCATTCCTCTGCAACACATGGTTTTGAACAAGAACAGCATGGTCATCTTCATGTGTACCCCTGGAAGGACCAGGAGTCTGTGCCTTTCCTAGTTCCTTGAGTGCTCCATTGTCTAATTCTACTGTAACTCGACTATGATTGACCCAAACCTGGAGAAGTCCACTTCTTAGGTTTAAGTTAATTGCTTGGTCATAGATCCAATCTTGACCCAAGACTAGAGGTTCAGTGAGATCCTCATCTTGACACACCAGTACTTTAACTGTCATTGCCTCATCATGAATGTAGAGGGGAAGTTCCACCTCGCCCATGCAAGGGGTTTCCACGCCTCCCAATCCTATGAGATATGCTTCCACAGGATTGACAGTTAACTGTAACTCTTGGCAGTAAGACACTCTAACAGCACTAGTGGCTACACCTGAGTCAATCAAGGCTCTTACGGTCCTTGCACTCTTTCCTTGTCCTATATCTAGGGTTACGAAAGGACGTCGATCAGTTATCCTATGTGAGTTGGTTCCTGCGACTTCACACATTGCCATATGATATCCTTGATCTGCATAGTCATTTGTCCTAGGCTGCTCTCTACCTTGCCTTCGTAATTTCATCCTTCTGATGCGTTCTAAAGCTTCTGCTTGAGCTTCTTCTCTAATTCTCTTTTCTTCCTCTTTGCGTTTCTTAGCAGTGTTGAGTCGGCTCAGCATTTCCTCCGTGAGGGGTTCCTGATACAACTTGACTCTGCATCCGCTAATATAGTTAGGGAGAACATCACCCTCTAACGTGGCTAATTGTACTGCTCCACTTGTGGAGATCCTATTGATAATCATAGGTCTGTAGCCTCTCTTTTCTAGCTTCCTCGCGTGTTGTTTCAGTGTATAGACTAAGACTAGATCTCCTGCTTTCAAGCCTTTATCCTTCACATGGGCATCGAAATATGCCTTCTGTCTCTTCTTGGCTGCATATATTCCTGCCGCTGCTCTCAGTCTTGTTTCTCCTAATCGTTCAAGGTCAAAAATTCTAGAGGAGAGCTCATGACCTGTCCATTCATGCTCTTGTGCTACTCTCAATGTAGGGATCAAGAAGTCCAAGGGTAACACAGCGTTTTGACCGAATACCATCTGAAAGGGGGTGGCTTGGAGTACCGTTTTGTAGGCAACTCGGTATGCCCAAACAGCATGATGTAACTGTTTGTCCCAATCAGAGCGTTTAGTGTTCACTAATTTCGTCAGTACATTGCATAAAATCTTATTAGTGCTCTCAGCTTGTCCATTAGCTTGAGGGTGATAGGGGGCAGACTTCTTGTGTATTACCAGGAATTCTTGGAGTAGATTTTCAATCACTTCGTTCAAGAAGTGAGTGCCTCTATCACTTACTAGTTCTATAGGTAGCCCATATCTTGTGAACACATTCTCAAACAAGAATTTAGCAGTTGTCTGAGCATCGTTCTTTGTCGTAGCCTTTACCTCTACCCACTTGGTGAGATAATCTGTTGCAACAATGATGTATTCCGCATGAGAACCTTTAGCTGGGGGATTAATAGGACCTACGAAGTCTATTCCCCACTTAGAGAATGCACGTCCACCCATCATAGGTTTCAGTGGCATCTCATCTTTGCGTATAGGATACTGAGTCCTCTGACAGACATCACACCGTTTCACATAGGTATGTGCATCCATGTGAAGGGTAGGCCACCAGAACCCCGCAAATAGTATTGCCTTGATCACCCGATCTGGTCCAAAGTGTCCTCCTGCTACACCTTGGTGAGCAGTTTCTAAGATCTTAAGATATTCACTTTCATGAATACATAGCCTCAGGTAACCATCTTTACCACGCTTGTATAGGTTATCACCAATAAGTGAGTAATCCAGGGCTTCTTGTTCTAAACTCCTTTTCCTAGCCAGAGTCATGTCTGGAGGGAATGTGTTTGTCCTCAGGAAGGATACTAGAGGTTCACTCCAATCTGGCACAATGGATACTTGATAAAGAGTGGCGTGTTCCACTGGTGGTTTAGTGCAACAGATTGGGCATTCCTTGCACAACTTTTGGACATCCGCTTCCATAGTTGGCCAATGCACTCCGAATCTCTTTAGAGTCTGTAAAGTTCGTTGCTTTGAATGGTGTTGCTCTAACGCATCTACATGTGCTAATTGCAACCATTTAGCGTACTCATCCTCTTCTATGCAACAAGCCAAGATCCCTTGATCTGTGTGCTTGTACATGCTTCCTGCCATGATGTGGTACTTTTGGGCTTTTACAACCTCTCTATTCCGTGTGTTTATCACTGGATGATTAGGCCCGTATGTCAATACTGGTACCAATGGCTTGGCCCACTGCGGTACAACTTCCAAATTAAACAAGTAAGCATCAGGAAGGTCATCTGACACTCCTTGTGGGGCTTCTCCCGATGTGAGCCTAGAGAGATGATCAGCTCTCAAATGAGTCCTACCTTTCCTTACCACAACTTCAAAGTCATATTCCATGAGCAAGAGAAACCATCTCACTAATCTTCCTGTATTGCATGGCTTGTTTACGAGGTATAGCAATGCCTGATGATCAGTAAAAAATTTAAACTTATTTGCAAGCAAATAGTGTCTAAATTTCTTAACTGCATATACCATGCCTAAGCCTTCTCTCTCCGTAGTGGTGTAATTCCGTTCAGCCGCATTCAATTGTCTACTGGCATAGGCAATTGGAAGATCCATATTACCTTCACCAGTAGGTTGTGCAAGCACACATCCAATAGCATAATTGGATGCATCCACATGAACATGGAATGGTTTATTCCAATCTGGTGTGGTCAAGATTGGTGCTGAACATAATCTTCGTTTAAGCTCCTGGAAGGAATTCTCACATTCATCTGTCCACTCAAAGTTAGTCAGAAGCCCGTACATGGGCTTTGCAATGACAACATACATGTGTATAAATCGTCGGTAATAACCACAATGCCCCATGAAAGCTTGTACTTCCTTGACATTCTTTGGCCTAGGTAGCTCTGCTATGGCTCTCACTTTTTCTTCGTCGGTAGATATGCCATTCTTTGACACTATGTGTCCTAGAATCTTGCCTTGCTTGACCATAAAAACGCACTTTTCTGGGTTCAGGCAGACTTGATATTCTCTACATTTATCAAAGATTTGTCTGAGTTCAGGGATATGGGTTTGTCTAATGTTGGAATGAGCACAAAGATCATCAATGTAGACTTCTAAACTCTTCCTCAAGAACTCCTTAAACACATGGCACATCAGCCTCTGGAAGGTAGCTGGTGCATTGGTAAGCCCAAATGGCATTACTCTAAAAGCAAAAATGCCCCATTCTGTGGCAAAGGCTGTCTTATGCTGATCCTCTGGAGCTATGGCTACTTGATTGTAGCCAGAAAATCCATCAAGGAAGCTGTACACTTCCTTGCCTGCCACTCTTTCTAAGAGATGTTCTGTGATGGGAAGCGGATAGTTCTCTCGAATTGTGGCTGCATTAACCTTTTTCAAGTTAATGCACACACGCAGCTTGCCATTCTTCTTGGGCACCACTACGATGGGGGATACCCATTCAGTGTGCTCAATTTCATAAATAAATCCAGCTTCAACCAATCTATCTATCTCTTCTTTGATCTTAGCAGCGTAATTATCGTTATAAGTATAGGGCTTTTGCTTAGAGGGTTTGGCATCTGAAGTCATGGGGATGGTGTGTGAGCATATGTCCGGGTCAACACCTTTCAAATCCTTGTAACTCCAAGCGAATACATCTCTGTATTCTCTTAGCAAGGCAATCAATTCGTGCTCTTCTTTATCTGTCAGGTCATGGCCTATATACGTGCATCTCTCCTCTCCTTCTTCTAGGGCCACTACTATTTTCTTGGTGGTTTCTTTGTTATCATAGGCCTCTCCTTATTGTGCCTCTCGTTTAGGCATTCTTATCATGACTCTCCTGTCATCTATCTCATACTTCTTAAAATTTTCTGGGACCTCAAACAAAGATTCTTCCTCTTCTGGTAAGGCTTCTCTCTTCTTTCGTTTCTTTCCTTCTTCCTTCGGGGTCACATGTGTTGCTAATCTTACATTAGTTGTAACCTCTCCATGCCTCTGGGGTTGAAATTCTACTTCATGGAAGTATTCTTCATCTGATGCAAATGGTGGGTCCATAATGATTGACTCTAGATCGGAGTCACTTGCATCCTCAAATGCATCAGGGCTAGGTTCGCATTCTTCTAGAACTGCCTCTCCCATGATTGGCTCTATGGAGAAGACTGAAATGTCATAGCCATCCTCATCACAGTGAGGAGTCCATTGTTCTTCATTGATGGCTACGTCCATTGTTGCTAAAATTTCTGCCCAACCGTGAGGCTCAAATTCTTCGTCTGGAAAAACTACAGGTGCATAGGCTGGGTCTTGGATTGATCTATGGGTTTCTTTCGCACCTACCTCTCTGGCTTTCTCTCTCTTCTCTTCTTCTACTGCTACCTTGCACATCCATAAGTGGGTGTCTTCATGCATCCATGAGGATCCAGACCCTATGGAATGCACCGATTCTGTATCATCTTTGGCTCTATGGATGGGATTCCATTGGATAGGAGGGACATCTCTATGAGAATAATCCTTGAGATTGACTTTGGTCGTAACACCCAAGTGTTGCAAATACAAGGAGTTGGTTCCCCAATCCTGTACCACTTGCAACTGTCGCATAAATGGTCTTCCCAAAATCATCTCATAGGCATGATTTTTGCTGAAGTTGCATATGGCAAATGTATGCTCAAACTCGACACCACAAATGGTGAGAGTTATTCCTTCTAGCAATCCTAGGGGTCTCTCTATGTGACCATCGGCCATCTGCAATTTCATTCTCGTTGGCCTGAGTGCCGGCTTGCCCCAACGCTTCCATAGGGAAGTAGTGGCAATTGCAACTCCTTCACCTGAGTCCAAAATTGCCTTGGTGGTGTACTCCTGGTAGGTGATGGGAAGATAGGTGTTCCCTTCTTCACCTTCACACATATCTCCTATCTTATCCAAGGGAATTTATGGCACTGTCCTATGGGATCCTACCTGAGAACGAGGTTTTGCTATCTCTGGTACTTGTTTGGCTACATGTTTCCATAATTCAGGTCTAACCCTGAGTAGCTCTTCTAACTTGAGATTGCACTGCACGTTAGCGTTCTTCACTACCTCTGTGTTCCTAGGTATGACTGAATCTTCGTTTCTTACCATGACTGTAGGTGTTCTCATACAGGTGGACTTTGCTTCCCATGGTCCTGTGAAGTGGGGTAACTCTTGTATGGAATTAGATTCAAAGTCCAATCTCTCGTGAGACTGAGTACTCTCATGTTCCCTGTAAATAGATGGGATGTCTTGTGGGAATTGGTCGTGTGCATCATCCACAAGTTCAAAGGGAGGGGCGACTTCACTTTCGTTATCCCATTTGTCTTCTTGAATCTCTCGTAGGAAGTCTGGTGCAAACCGATTCATAGAAGAAGAAGTGTCTGGCTCCGTAGAATTAGGCGCATAAGCAACCTGGGAAGGAGGGCTTATTCTATCGTTGGCTCTCTCCTCGTTCTCATAGATGGCTGGAGCACAAGCTTCCTGGGGAGGGTTACTTCTTCTATTACTTTTCCGAACAGGCTCATACGCTTCCTGAGAAGGAATGTAGGCAACCTGTGGAGGTACGCAAGCTTTCGAGGGAGGCTCATGTGCCTTTTGGGGGGGAAGATAAGCTTCTTGAGGAGGCACATGGGCTTCCTGAAGAGGCTTGCTTATCCGTTCTCTTGCCCTTTCCTTTCTTTGAGGGGCAGATTCCTTTTCTGATTGTGCAATTAGCCTCTCTATTCTTTCTAAGGAGGGGAAGTTGTCTGGTTTAGTGGAATTGGCCACATAAACTTTCGATGGGGGATGGTTCATGTTTTTGCTTGCTTTATCTTTTTCTTGGTTTTTTTCTTCCTTGGCAGATCTTGCAATTATTCCCTCTAACTTCTCTAGGAATCCATCCAAGTGTAATTGCGTCTTGGCTGAGCCCGAGTAATTGAAAAGGCGACTGGCTTCAAACATAGTCTGAGCCAATGCGACCATTTTCGCGCACAGCTTGGTTCTTTCTATCTCTAGGTCAGCTCTGGGATAGCACTTGTCATGATCCGTGACGTTTGGCCCTTCTTGGATTCTGGCCTGATATGCCTTAAGCATCATGTCTATGTCTTCAGGAGTGGGATCAGCTAATACTGATCCTGTTTGGGGTGGTGGGTGGGTTACGTGGGGTGTCTTAGAGGGTGGAGGGATGGAGGGTGATGGGGATGGTAGCGGTGGGAATGTGTGAGAGTGCGGTTGAGATGTGATCTCTATGATTTTAGCCTTGGTTTCTCGTAGACTTTCCTCAAGTTCACTCATCTTCTTTGCCCATTGCCTTTTCATGCGTTCGCGGCTATCCCTCCAAGCTCTTGTTCTCTTTTTATTTTGGCTCTCAGTATCGCTAGCGTCTGGGCTCTTTTCCTTGCCTACCCCTTGGTTTTGCTTCACTGCTTGAGCTCTCGTGACTACCTGTACGGGTGCAGTGGAAGTAATACTTCCGCTGGAATGTACCACTAACTCAATAACGTTGATGGGCATGATTTTTGGCATATTATTGGGGTTCTTTGGGCAATCTCGTAAGAGATGCTCTTTTCCACAATCTTGGCAAAAGCCTTGGATCGTCACTGACTGGTTTTGTGTAAGTGGAGGTATGGGGCAATCACGAATGAAGTGATCTCCTTGGCATCTGTAGCACGGTCCTCTTGGGAATGGAGGTCTTACTTGCCTAGATTGAGGCCTAGGATTGGGGTTTGCATACATGACGTTCGTGTAATCTGACTCCCAACTAGGTTCGTTTGTCTCTTCGCTATAATAGGACTCACCATGCTCAGGAGACTGCATGTAGTAGGCCTGGGGGCTATCAACATGTGTAGAATCAAAGCTATGGTCACTCGGGTCACTTTCAGAAAGCAAGGATGTTACAGGGACTATAGCTCTATTCAGGTTCTCTTCTGCAGCAGTATACTTTACCGGAATCACATGAGCTGGGGCTGGGGGTTGTTGTGCTAGCACAGGCTGAGGCCTTTGTTGGTTTTGATATTGAGGTTGGAAATTTTGTTGTGGCCTGCCATATGGTTGTGGAGGGTACGGGTTCTGGTATCTTCCCTGCTGAGGGTATGGCTGAGGGTGGGGTTGCCTAACTGCCTGCTTGTTGTATGGGCAATCTTGTGCGGTGTGATTGGTGTATCTCCGTTCTATGGTGCAGTACTGGCTACTAGGATTTACTTGGGGCTGAGCCATAATGGGGCAGACATTCGCCATGTGGTCACCACCACAAGTGTAGCACCTTTTCACAGGGGCAAACCTTGGGATTTGTTTACTAGTTACCCCTAATTTCTGAGCTACTTTCTCTGCGAGTTCCTCAATTGATGTGGATTGCGTGGAAGAGTGACTAGATGCACTATCTGAATCTTTGTAGATTTTGGAAAGCTCTAGTTCTTCCCCTAGGTTATCTTCAATGTCAATGCACATGCGTACACACTCTTCTATAGTCCTAGGGTCTTTCAGATACACATAGGATCTCAATTTCGTACTCAGCAATCCATCAAGGAATAAGGCTACTTGTTTGGCAGATGTGGGTAGCTCCGAAACAGGACATCTTTCAAGGTATTGCCTAAATCTTCTTCCTGCAAGTCTCACAGTCTCTTGAGGGGTTTGCTTGAAGCTGTGAATCAGTGAGGAGGTATTGTGTCTTATGCCACTCTTGGAGAATTCAATAATAAATGCTTCTAGGAGTTGGTCTATGCTCCTGAACTGGCGCTCATCCAATGGTTGAAACCATGTAAGTGCTGTGTTCCTAAGGGTTAGTAGGGATCTCCTGTGCCATCAAAGTAATTCTTCATGGACTTAACTAGCTGAGTCGGTCTCAGAGTTCTTGCATGCTCTCTAGGTCTCGGCAGAGGGAATCCATCCACATTTCTTTGGTTCCTGTGAGCTCTAAGCACCTCAGGTTCTACCCTATTCGTCTCCGTCCTCGTTCTTTCTCTGCCCACTGGATTGGCAAAGCTTACTTCTGGTCTATCTCTACTTCTATCCCTTTGCATTCCATGAGCTTGGGATGTTCCAGCCCCAGGGTGACCATAGGATACATTTGATCTTGGTTGGGGGAAAATGAATTCACCCTTCCAAGTGTAAGCATGCCTATCATTTTCCGTAACCGCAAAGATCCGTTCTGAAGCGTGATCTAAGTAGGTCACTCTGCCTGGACTATCAGGATCCTTAAACTCGTAGATCATGATATTTCCTATATCAATTGGCTGATTAGATTTATACCTCCAAAAGGCTTCGTCAGTTTCTCGATTGAGGAGCAACTCTATGCTCTTGTTGTCTTGGGGAACCCACTCAGGTGTGATAATCCTAGTGAGAACAGATTTGCCTCGAGGGGTTCTAGGTTCTACACCCATGTTTCCTTGTTCCAAGTCACCTAAGTCCGCTTCGGAGATTACATTCCCAAATTCATCTGTCCTATCTGGGTGACTGGTGACTACGTATATGGTTCCTTCTTTGTCCAGGTATGCACCGTTTTCAAACTGGACAGCTGGGTGCTCTAGTCCTATGGATTGGTCAGGGTTTTTAATCTGGACCACGGATCTTCCTAGGCCGTCCTCATAGATGCTAGCACCTAATCGGTTGGTCCTAAGGTATTCCAACTGTGTTTTGTAAGGGTCTTCTACCCTGTACAAGTAAGGCACACCTGAACTTCCCGTAGGTCTGTCCATGCCTTGAGACATCTCTGACTCACTGGTCTCAGAGCTAGGGTAGTACGAGTGGTGGCTCAACTGCTGGGCCCAAGACCTAGCAGTGTGGTTAACACTAGCCTCTGAAGATCTAAGGCTTTGTCTCTCCCTTACTAGATGTCGTCCTGATCTAAGGTTCATATGCCTATCTAAGTAGCCCAATTCTTTGCCCAGAGTACAACCTCGTTGCTGGTTACTTTATATTAGTCGCTTGGTTCTTTTTAGGTATTTTATCGTGTTTAAGGTCTTGTCTGATATCACGTCGTCAGGAATATTTGAATGTTGTTTCGCACTTACAGTTGATCGTTCCACGTTAAGTTCTTTCCCTTTAAAATTCTCGACAGTACAAGGATTATGCCCTTAGCTTGAGCTTGAAAGTTTAGGTATGCTTCAACGTGATAGTGGCCTATCGTCGCCCTGACTTACTCCTACTTCTAATCGTTCTTAGCCTAAGCTAGGAATTGACGAAGAGGAGTTGAGAGTATTCCGACCTTTCTTGCCGAACCTTGCTCTTTAGTGCTCGAGAAGTTGATTCTCAAGCTTGCGCAAAACCCTTGCTTGGACGCTCTCAATTGCTTCTCAATAGACCTGCATAAGTCCCAAGATTAGCTCCAAGTAGACCTTTCAATTGACAGACAATTTATTTCAGACACTTTTTTAATGACCCTTGTTCCCCCTTTTGTATTGCTAGAAATTTCCTCTAGAGCTCCCTTGGTGTTTCTACCCCTCTGTGTGTCAACTTCCAAATATCCTATCTGAAAATCAACGCGTTATTCTTATAAAAAACAATTGAGGGTGTGTAGTATATGCCACGAGCTTTCCGACAAGCCCTAGAGCTCAGAAAATGGATTTCGTATGAAAAAGTTATGACCGTTCAGGGTTTAGGGGGTTAACCTAGACAAACAGAACCTTTCAGGGTTCTAATGCATTTTTCTAAGGCCTTTGCAAGTGTATGAGTTTTTGAGAGTGCAACTAAGCCCAAAGTTTAGCCTAAATTTCCAAAAAATTTACCCCCTTAATTTTTGCCGAAAATGTCTGTCTGTCGCGATAGACGGTGTCTGTCGCGATAGACACAAACTATCGTGGGGGCTGTCTGTCGCGATAGACAGTGTCTGTCGCGATAGACGCTGTCTGTCGCGGATTTCTGTCTGTCGCGATAGACGGTGTCTGTCGCGATAGACGGTGTCTGTCGCGGAATTTCGGTCTGTCGCGATAGACGGTGTCTGTCGCGATAGACGGGGTCTATCGTGGATTTCTATCTGTCGCGAAATTTCGGTCTGTCGCGATAGACGGGGTCTATCGTGAATTTCTGTCTGTCGCGATAGACGGTGTCTGTCGCGATAGACGCTGTCTGTCGCGGAATTTCGGTCTGTCGCGATAGACGGTGTCTGTCGCGATAGACGGGGTCTATCGTGGATTTCTGTCTGTCGCGATAGACGGTGTCTGTCGTGGAATTTCGGTCTGTCGCGATAGACGGTGTCTGTCGTGGAATTTCGGTCTGTCGCGATAGACGGTGTCTGTCGCGATAGACGCTGTCTGTCGTGGGTCTCTGTCTGTCGCGATAGACGGTGTCTGTCGCGATAGACTGAAAAAACGCAAATTTTTGAGAAACTTCTAGTGATTTAGAGTGCCCTAATGGTGTAGGTTACCGTGCTAAACATGCATTCACAAAATTTTAAGTTTTTCTGTCTGTCGCGACAGACAGAGGTCGTCGTCCCGGGACCTGTGCAGAGCCTGTCGTACCTACGCACACTGCTGGAGGAGGTGATACAGCAAGTTCCTGCAACAAAAGCTCAAAAACACACCAAAAACAGATAGCATGCAAGCTCTCTCTCGCTCTCTCTCACAATGAAATGAGGGAAATGAGGTGGGGGGTGTAATATGACCAAAAAACAAATTTTTTGTGGAGATGGAGATGGAGGTGGGAGATGGTGGAGATGATGATGGTGATGATGGTGATGCGAAAGTAAGGAAAAAATGAAGAAAAATTAAGAGAAGGAAGGATGTTACCTATAACTCCAATGTCTCAACTCGACGTCTTACCATCACACGCTCGTCCTCGAAGCTCTCTCCCCGGCAACGGCGCCAAATTTGGTGTCACTCTAGCACAATGGTGAGTACCAACGTGAGGAGATACACCTCATAAATGTCAATCCGTGGAGACATGAGGACTAATATGAAGACTATGAGCAAGTGAAGGCACAAGTGCGTGAGTGAGAAGCACACAAGCATGCACACACATACACACACGCGCACATAAGGCAAGAACAAGGAGAGGAACAATGGAGTTCTTTGCATTAATCAAAAGGTCTCTTACATAAGCTCAATTCACAAACAATCTAACCTCTAAAATGAGCTCTCTAGCTCTTTTTATAGTTTTTTAACTAGTTTTGGCCCTGTCCAGACCTAGTGTCCGGCCTAGTTAAAAATTAGGTTCCAGGGCTTATTTGAGGGTTCAAACGAAGTCTAAAAATTATGGAAATTGGTACGATGGTACTTCTAATACTCCTCAAGCTCGAGGACTCCTCGGCTTGCATAAAATGGAGTCTATTCTACCAAAAACGGGATTTACAATGTTTGTGTAGTGATCAAAATCACTTGAGTTGTACATAATCCATGGGAAAAAAATGATTTGGCCTTGTTGCCGTATTGTGCATGACTCCTCTGTTGCTTTGTATGCCAACAATGACATTCGCACATTAAGGAAATCCTAAACGTGTGTTGGAGCAAGTCTATGACAAGCCTAAGTATTGGCTTGAGTCCCACAAAGTCATAGAAGAAGCCTTAAAATGAAGACAATGTAAAGTTCACTTGTGAACTACCTCTTGTAACTTTTGAAGAGTTTACTTAATGTAAAAGTGAAAGAATCTTAAGTGGTTGAGTCCACTTGATCAAAAAGGGAAAGAGGAGCCAAACATTCGTGATTTGTGGTAGGTAGAGAATCAAATCAATCACTAATTGATTAGAGAGTGATTGAGGGAAGTTAGCCTCCCAAACTCAACTATAAATAGATGGCAGTTTTAGTCGTGGTTAGAGAGACCTATGTGAAGACCTCCAAGAGTTGAGCTTTATGCCATATCAAGGTGTGATTCCAAGGCACACATATGTATCAGTAATTCCATTGTATTGTACAAGCAATATACTTTCATTTTCATGATCATTTGAGTTCATATTTCCATGTTCTTGTGAAGTGTACTACTCACTGCCATATCTCTCAATTTTCTCAGTCAGATTGCAGAGATGGTTTCTCTGAGCTTGGTGCATCATTTTCAGTGATTTAACTTGATAAAGTTAGCTCTATAAGTCTACTATATGCTCACCAATTTTCATTTCATTTGGGTGTTTCAATCTTCATTTATGTTCAGTTGAAGTCAACAATGTTTGTTCATTTTCACTTCTCTGTCAGGTACCCGACTTTTTTACTCATCTTGTCAGAGCTGTTTCCCCGTGTGTACTTACCCAAATTCAATGATTTAAGCTTGTTGGATTCAAAATAATGTCTAGTATAAGCATAAAAATTTTCATATTCATTGGAGTCTTAAATGTGGAGTTATGATCATTTTTCTGCTCACTAGTCTCATTACTATAGCAGCCCGTGAAAATCGAGATGATGTCATCACTTGTTAAACATCATTCTCAATGTGTGGTTCATTATTTTTTATGAGATTACTCTTAAAAGTTAGCTCTTTAAGTTAGCTAGACTTCACCAAGAGGAATTAAGCTAATTGCTGCTGTGATCAGAGAATTATGCAAAACACTGGACATGTGTATGAACCAAAATAGCAAGTTCTTCACCTCTAAGCTAACTCCAACTTATCTGTTTTGATCTATCTTTTTGAGAATGATCTTCCAAGGTACATAGGGTGTCTAATACATCCATTTGCAAGCTAAAAGGGCCCACCATATACTCCTGGAGTTCATTTGGCTGGTGTAGATCAAGGATTTTGCAACACCTCTTCATCTTCAAGCACATACCTATTCATCTCTTCACAGTGGTATCAGAGCAAGGTTGGACAACATGGCAGATGGATTTCCTTCATCAATTGACAAATTGGACAGACGTAACTACTCAGCTTGGTCATTAAGAGTGGAAGCTTATCTGCAAGGTAGAAGTTTATATGGTTATGTGGTTGGAGATGAGGTTATGCCAAGTTTCAGGAACAAAAGTCAACCAACACAAGAAGAACAAGAAAGATTGAGCACATGGTGCTCCAAGGATGCACTTGCAAGGTCTTATCTCCTCAACTCTATCTCAGATTTTTTGTTGCCTCACATTAGAAGTTGTAAGACATCTCAGGAAGTGCGGGATGCACTTGAAGCCTTCTTCTCTTCAAGTACTAAAGCTAGGAAGAATCAACTATGGCTGGATTTCACAACTCTCAAGAAGGCTCCCAAACAAAATGTGACTGATTTTGTCACAAAGCTCAAGGACATAGCAGATTAGTTGGGAAGCATTGGAGAGGTAATAGATGAAGAGCAAATTGTAAGGCAGGTCATCAATGGCTTGAAGGCAGATGACAAGTGGGAAGCATTCACCACAGCTATGGATTTGTACATGGACATGCATGTACCTGATTTCAATACACTCATTCGACAACTACTTACTCAAGAGGCAAAGCTTATAAAAAATGGAGAAAGCTCTGAAGGTAATCAATCTTCAGCTTTATACACTGATAAAAGCAAGTCCAAAGATAACAAAGGAAAGGTAAAGAAAGTGGATGATGAAGCAGGTACATATCAAGTTAACTATGCAGGTAGAGGAAGACATGGCAGAGGTAGAGGAAGAGGAGGTAGACAAGGCAGGGGGAGATCGCAAGACTCCAACTCATGTTCTATTTGTGGATTAACTAATCATACAACTGAAAATTGCTTTAGGAATTCCAGGAATCAAAGAGGCAGAGGATACAATAGAGGAAGTTATGGCTACTCAAGAGGAAGGTTCAACAATTATTATGGCAACTACAACAAATAAAATCATTCAAACTATCAAGGAGACTACAAAGGAAGGAGAGACTTCAATAACTACACAGAAGACTCAAACAAAGAGGATTCATTATTGATCATGAACATGGCTATGCCACAAGGTAAATATGATGAGCATGTTTTCTACATAGATTCAGGTTGTTCAAATCATGTGGCAGGAAATGTGGCACTCCTATCAGATTTAGAAGATCCAAGGAATAAGCATGAGGTACAAACAAGAGATGGCACAAAAATTCATGTGGAGAAAATAGCCAATGTCAAAGCACCTGATGGAAACATCAACCTACTCAGTAAGGTACTCTATGTCCCTACCATTACAAAGAATTTGATAAGTGTTGGGCAGATAGTAGAGAAAGGGTTGCAAGTCAGGTTCACAAAAGCAGGAGCATTTGTTGAAGATCCAAGTCAAGGATTCAAAAGAATTGCAAAAGGTGAAAAGATAGGTAGATTTTTCACATTTGAATTACAACACACTAGAAACATTGCTCTCTTTAATTATGGTAGTCAGACACTCATAGAATTGGAAGTTGGCACAAAAGGTTAGCACATATTGGTGAAAGGTCATTAAAGCAAATTTGCAGGGACCAAAGTGTACTTGGACTCCCTAATTTGTCAAAACAACATATGATTTATAAGTGTAGTGCATGTCAATTTGGAAAGTCTCACAGGTTACCATTCATGAAGAAAGGTTATATGCATGGAGATCTCTTGGAGTTGGTTCATACAGGTGTATGGGGACCTAGCAAGGAAGCTTCAATATCTGGATCAAGGTATTATGTCTCCTTTATTGATGATTGCAGCAGATGGACTATCCTATTCTTTATGAAACACAAAGATGAAGTTTTTTCATGTTTCAAAAGATATTTGGCTCTTGTGGAGAATCAAACAGGTAAATCACTAAAAAAGCTAAGGTCAGATGGAGGGGGAGAATACTTCTCCCATGAATTTGATTCTTTTCTTCAAGAAAGAGGAATCAAAAGAGAGGTAACTACAAGGTACACTCCTGAGCAAAATGGAGTGGTAGAAAGGAGGAATAGGACAATTGTTGAAGCTGCAAGGTCCATGTTAAATGAAAAGCATTTACCTAATTATCTATGGGCTGAGGCTGTATCTACAACCACTTACTTGATTAACAGGTTGCCTTCAAAATCCCTTGATGGGATGACTCCATATGAGGCTTGGAATGGAAGAAGACCAAGCTTAGATCATTGTAAAATTTTTGGATGTATTGCTTTTGCTCATGTTCCTTCACAGGTTAGAGGCAGATTGGATCCAAAGGCAGAAAGGTGTGTATTTATTGGATATGACAACAATCAAAAGGGCTACAGGTTATACAACCCTACCAACAAAGGATTCTTGGTAAGGAGAGATGTAGTTTTTGATGAGAACAATTCATGGTATGAAGATTCATGCAAGAAGGTCAATTTAACATATGATCTTGAAGAAGATTTTCCAAAGCTTGGTAGAGAACAACCAAAGATTGAAGAACAAGACACCTCGGAGGATGATGAAGAATCTCAGATGGAAAAGATCAAAGCATGGAAGTCTAAAGGTAAAGCAAAATTGCAAGAACTTGGACATGAGGCAGAATCATCACATCATGGCCTAAGAAGATCTATGAAGGAAAAGGAAAAACCAGAAAGGTATGGGTTTGACACCTCATTAGTAACTAAACATTCTATCTACATAGCACACAACATAAACCAAGAGGAGCCATCATCATTTGAAGAGGCCAAAGCAAAAACAGAATGGAAGCATGCAATGAAGGAAGAGATTGAAGCACTTGAGGAAAACAACACTTGGGATTTGGTGCCCAAGACTTCATCCATGAAGGTAATAGGCTCAAGATGGGTCTATAAACTCAAGAAGTATTCTGATGGTTCCATTAATAGGTATAAGGCAAGGCTTGTAGCAAAAGGCTTTGCACAAACTCACGGAATTGATTATGAGGAGACCTTCTCTCCTATGGCAAAGATGCCTACTATTAGGGTTTTGCTTAGTATTGCCTCTTCCAAGAATTGGAAGATACTTCAACTAGATGTAAAGAATGCATTCTTGAATGGTTGGATAACAGAAGAGGTATATATGGCACAACCACCTGGTTTTGAGAATCAAGTTTATCTTGATTATGTGTGTAAACTTAACAAAGCATTGTATGGTCTCAAGCAAGCTCCAAGAGCTTGGAGTTTCAGGCTTGTTTCATTGTTGCAGGACAAAGGCTTTCAACCAAGCAAGGCAGATCCTTCACTCTTTATCAAAAAGAGTAATTCTGAGATCATCTACCTGTGTGTATATGTAGATGATATTATATTGACAGGAAATGATGCAGATGGTATGAAGAAGATCAAAGATCAGATGAGAGAAGAGTTCAAGATAAGAGATTTGGGTTCACTTACCTACTTCCTAGGTTTGGAAGTTGTCTACAAAGATCATGGTTTGTTTCTCACTCAAAGAAAGTACATTAAGGACATGTTGGCAAAATTCAAGATGCAAGATTGTAAGATTGCAGTTACTCCAATCGAGGTCAATCACAAATTGAGCTCACATGAAGGTGAACTCATAGAGGACATCACATCATATCAAAGTCTAGTGGGTAGCCTCAACTATGCCACATTGACAAGAGTAGATTTATGTTACAGTGTGAGTGTGCTAAGTCAATTTATGCACACACCAAGGAAACCACATATGGATGCTGCCAAAAGGATTCTCAAGTATCTCAAAGGAACATTAAATGAAGGACTTTATTATCCTTATGTATCTGATTTGAAGCTATTTTCTGATGCAGATTGGGCTGGCTCCAAGGAAGATAGAAGGAGCACTTCAGGTTATCTTACCTTTGCAGGTTCAAAGCCTATTTCATGGTCATCCAAGAAGCAACCCACAATTGCTCTCTCTTCTACTGAAGCTGAATACAGAGGTCTTGCCATAGCTACACAAGAAGCTATGTGGATGAAGACATTATTCAAAGATCTTGGATTGGAGTTTGGAACTCCAACTATTTATGGTGACAATATGAGTTCTATTCATTTGGCTGCTAATCCTATTTTTCATGCAAGGACTAAACATATTGAAGTTCATTATCACTATGTAAGAGAGAAGGTTCTAAGCAAAGAGATTCAAATATCATATGTGTCCACTCATCAACAATGTGCAGATATTCTAACCAAAGCATTGGATGGTACAAAGCTTTGCAAATTCAAGGCTATGATTGGTTTACAGGTAATCATGGAAGATTGAAGACCTCAAGCATACTTGGCTTGAGGGGGAGCTATTGGAGCAAGTCTATGACAAGCCTAAGTATTGGATTTAGTCCCACAAAGTCATAGAAGAAGCCTTAAAATGAAGACAATGTAAAGTTCACTTGTGAACTACCTCTTGTAACTTTTGAAGAGTTTACTTAATGTAAAAGTGAAAGAATCTTAAGTGGTTGAGTCCACTTGATCAAAAAGGGAAAGAGGAGCCACGAATTTGTGATTTGTGGTAGGTAGAGAATCAAATCAATCACTAATTGATTGGAGAGTGATTGAGGGAAGTTAGCCTCCCAAACTCAACTATAAATAGATGGCAGTTTTAATCGTGGTTAGAGAGACCTATGTGAAGACCTCCAAGAGCTGAGCTTTATGCCATATCAAGGTGTGATTCCAAGGCACACATAGGTATCAGTAATTCCATTGTATTGTAAAAGCAATATACTTTCATTTTCATGATCATTTGAGTTCATATTTCCATGTTCTTGTGAAGTGTACTACTCACTGCCATATCTCTCAGTTTTCTGAGTCAGATTGCAGAGATGGTTTCTCTGAGCTTGGTGCATCCTTTTTAGTGATTTAACTTGGTAAAGTTAGCTCTATAAGTCTAATATATACTTACCAATTTTCATTTCATTTGGGTGTTTCAATCTTCAGTTATGTTCAGTTGAAGTCAACAGTGTTTGTTCATTTTCACTTCTCTATCAGGTACCCGACTTTTGTACTCATCTTGTCAGAGCTGTTTCTCCATGTGTACTTAGCCAAATTCAATGATTTAAAGCTTGTTGGATTCAGCATAATGTCTAGTATAAGCATACACATTTTCATATTAATTGGATTTTTAAATGTGGAGTTATGATCATTTTTCTGCTCACTTGTCTCATTATTGAAGCAGCCCGTGAAAATCGGGATGATGTCATCACTTGTTAAACATCATTCTCAGTGTGTGGTTCATTATTTTTGATGAGATTACTCTTAAAAGTTAGCTCTTTAAGTTAACTAGACTTTCCCAAGAGGAATTAAGATAATTTCTGCTGTGATCAGAGAATTATGCAAAACACTCGACAGGTGTATGAACCAAAATAGCAAGTTCTTCACGTCTGAGCTAACTCCAACTTATCTGTTTTGATCTATCTTTTTGAGAATGATCTTCCAAGGTACATTGGGTGTCTAATACATCCATTGGCAAGCTAAAAGGGCCCACCATATACTCCTGGAGTTCATTTGACTGGTGTAGATCAAGGATTTTGCAGCACCTCTTCATCTTCAAGCACATACCTATCCATCTCTTCACAACGTGGAGAACAACAGAAAATCATGGATAATTAATCAAAATGGGAAGTTTACGGTCAGATAGTCAATTGAAACGTGCGTAATGTAAACAGTGGTCAAGATACAAAACAAACACAAGCCGGATGAATAAAAATAATACCATCACCAAGTTAAGATGAAGTAGACGGTGAACAATACGGACAAAGTTTCGACCCATTGATGGGTTTAGGAAGAAGAGTACCAGTTAAAGTGGATAACCGGAAAGTAGCTGGTCCAACATGATCTGCAATACGGTAGGGACCGAACCATTGAAGCTGGAACTTTCCAGCTGAACGATTAGACTTAGCATTGTAGAAAAGAACTAATTATCCTTTGGTAAAGATGGAAGTCCTAAGGAATCGATCATGAGTCTTAGCTTGCCGCAGTTGCACTTCTTGAAGCACCAAAAAACTTCAAGACATTGTTCATCCAATGACCGCAACACATCCAATCGGAAAGGGAAGGACTCTTCAGGTAATAATTTATGGTCCAATGCTATCCATAAACTAGGTACCACCAATTCCATAGGTGCAATTGCCTCCAGACCATATGCCAATTTGAAAGGTTTACTTCTTGTGGCAACTTTATAAGTAGTGCGATAAGCCCATAGGACCAAAGGAAGGAATTGATCCCAACGCCTTGGACATTCTAGCACAAGTTTCTTTAGCATGTTAAGAAGGGTTTTATTGGTACTTTAAGCTAGTCCATTAGCACGAGGATAGTAAGGGGAGCATAAATTTATGGACAATCTTCAGGGTGCGGGTAAGCAGCTGCATTAAGGTATTTGCAAAATGTGTACCTTGATCAGAAACAATCTCTAAGGGAAGACTGTAGCGAGGAAAAACATCACTCATCAAACATTTGACAACCACTGACGTAGTTGTGGACCATAAAGCCCAGGCTTCAGCCCACCAAGTAGCATAGTTGGTACAAGTAAGTATATACCAATGATTGGTAACTGTAGCAGGAGGCATAATGGGGCCAGTGAAATCCAAGCCCCACTTTTGAAAAGGCTCTAGGGGAGGAATAGATTGAAAGGGGAAATGATGTCGTTGTAAAGGTTGTCCAGATCGTTGGCAAGCATCACACTCTTGGATATGAGTAGCAATGTCATGATGCATAGTGGGCCACCATAATCCACTCTACAAAGTTTTTTGGAAAAATGGCCATCGGACGGAGCAGAATGAGCCATTTCAATGACCGCAGAAACTTCATGTGGTGGAATACACCATAAAAGTGCACCAAATAGATCCATATAATACAACTGTCCCACAATTATCCAAAATCGATGACTATACATGGCCAGTTTATGGCGAGCAGAAGTGGAAGTATTAGTCGGGGAACAACCATTGGTTAAAAAAATCATGAGGGTATCATAATACGGCGGCACCGCATAGAGCACCTCGGAATCATACTGAACCGAATCAGTCATATAGATAGCGAGAGTGGTATCATCAATACCACCGAGGAGTTCATCGGAATCAAGCTGAGACAGAAAATAAGCAAGAGCATGCGCTGACCTCGGATGATGTACAACCTCATAATCAAATTCTTGCAGCAAAAACACCCACCTGGCTAATCTGCCCCCTAAATGTTGCTGGCATACAAGATAAACTAGAGCTGCATGATCCACATGAAAGGTAAATGGAAATCCTAGTAAATAGTTCTGGAATTTTTCACCGAATAAACCAAACCCATACATTCGCATTCAATTACAGAATAATTCTGTTCAGCAGCAGCTAATCGTCAACTAGCATAATAAATAGGGTGAAACCACTTGTCCTGTTGCTACATTAACACACTGCCAATTGCTATGTCAGATGCATCCACAAAAGCATGGAATGGGAGTTGCCAGTTTGGTGATTGCAGAATAGGAGCTTGTGTTAAGAGTGTTTTCAGAAGATCAAATGAAAGTTGGCACTCATCAGTCCACACAAACTGTCGAGGATTGCTAGTAATCAGCTGATTCAATGGTGTAGCCACATGAGCGAGCCACCGAAGATGTCATCCATGCCAGCGTATTTGTCCAAGGAATCACATAACTTCCTTTGGTGTTGTAGGGGAAGGTGCATTCAACACTGCTTTCACTTTATCAGGGTCCACTTGAATGCCTTGTTGCGAAATAATATGACCAAGAAATTTTCCATAGGAAACTAAAAAGATTGATTTGTTGGGATTTAAGCACAAACGAAACTCCTGATACTTAGAAAAGCAGCAACATAGGTGATAGAGGTGAGCCGATGTGTCACCAGATAACGAAAAATTATCCAGATACACCTGCATAAACGTAGTTAAATAGGGAGAAAAGATTTTTTGCATGCATCGTTGAAAGATACTGGGAGCATTGCAAAACCCAAACCACATCACCGTACAAGCATATACGCCCCAATTCATAATAAATGTAGTCTTTGGAATGTCCATTTCTACCATGTGCACTTGATTATAACTATTATAACCATCCAAAAAGGAATACATTTCTTGTCCAGCAACATCATCTAGCATTGTGTCCAAAAAGGGAAGTGGAAAAGGATCAGGCACCGTCGCTGAATTCAACTTCCGGTAATCTACCCAAATATGCAATTGCTTGTTTTCCTTTGGAACAATGAAAATCGGCGAAATCCATTCAACATGCTCAATGGGAACAATGAAGCCTACTTTCAAAAGGCGATCCAATTCAGCTTTCACTTGAGCAGCATAGTTAGGATTCATTCGATAACTAGGTTGTTTAATTGGCCGCGCATCCGGTTTCAGCATCACACGGTGTTGATAGATGTGAGGATCCAATCCTTTCATATCGCGATAATCCCATGTGAATACATCAGCGAATTCTTTCAGCAACTGTAGTAAATTGTTTTGAAAAGTTTTTGGTAGCCCAACCTTAAGCTTAACCGGCTGCGAATTAGCCTCATTTCCCAAATTACAAGTGATTAGTTGATCTTCCAGTACATAAAATTGTCGGGGCATGGAGATATCCTCAGATGAATGGAATAATTGTTGTAGATTCGTGGCATTCAAGACTTGCTCCAGAACTGGATCCACTCCTTTGATAAGAGGAACTACCGTACAAGCGACCAGAGTCCAATTATCCACAATAGCTTGTAAATCAACGGTACCCAATGCTAGCAAATCTTGGTTAGCATTTAGGAAAGCTTCTTCTTCATCATCTAAAAGTCCATCCAACATATGCATGGGTTCGGTTACGTAAGGTTGAGCATGAAGGTCACAAGGCTTCATCTCGTCCAAAGGTACCACATATTTCCGATGATTGCTTTTGAAAATAAGTTCATGTGCACACCAATCCTATAACACTTTTGCTTGTTTCAACCAGGGCCTCCCAAATAGTAAGTTGTAACCCAGACTTGATTCAGGTAATTCCAAAACAACAAAATACATTTTGAACACCGCTCCCTCTAGGTAATGGGTATATCACGCACCAAACCCACCGGATGTACCCTAGATTGATCAACCATTCTTACAAAAAACTGAACAGGTTCAATCTGAGTCCACCCTAACCTTTACAAAGTGCAGCTGTAGCAATATTCACACCAAAGCCTCTGTCAATTAATACTTGAGTAATTTTGTGGTTTTTATACCATACCGTAATTAAAGGAACAGCGTGGTCCATTGTAAGAATTAAGTTCTGGACTAATAGTTGCTGTAGTAGGTGTACACGAAGATCTTGGATTGATTTGTTGCTGGACTTGTTGTCGTATGCTTGGGACTAGGGATAATAGTTGCCCCAATGGTATCAAAATAGATGCTTTTGATAAAACATTCCACACAGAGTCAAGATTTGACGTACCCGATACCGAGTCCATTGGAGTCTCTGGTGATAATTTGACCGGATTCATATCTTTCGGTGGTGTATTCAGTACTGTTTGCTGGACGACTGGTATCGGATTGGGGAAAACAGTTGGTTCTTGACTGGCCCATTTACTAGCTTTAGTAAAAATTCTTTGTTTTTCTCGAATGCCTGGCTCAAAAATCTCAGCAGCTGGTTGTAACTTCTTGTCGGACCGTGTTTAGACTGCTGCCGTTTGGGTATCCACTGCTGAAATATATACCATATTTGACATCAGATGCTTCTATTCTTTTCTTCGCTTATCATAGTCAGCCGCTTCTTTGAAAAATCTACGGATATGTCCAATTTCGCCACAAAAATGGCATCTTGGTGGTGGGAGAGACACACCTTCACCCGATTGGCATGAGTTCCACCGGGTCTATTCGAAATTGTTTGGTCGTGATCCCCTATAGGTTTTGTAACTTTGTTAAGAGGTATTTCTCAAATGCGGTGGTACATAGTGGATATCCTATTGTTCATGCTCCTGTATTATGGAATTTATGATCGGTCTACTTTGCACTTTGGCATTATATGAACACGTTTCGGTGGAATGACTTGCCGTATTACAAATAGCACAGTACATTTGATTTGATGCACATGCTGAAGTGGTGTGTTCCTGGTTCTTACATTTGGTGCAATACACCTGTTTCAGTGGATCGTCGCTCGTGCTCTTGGATGCCTTTAACCAATCCAAATCTTCAGTAAAACCACCAACTTTATTCTCCAACTGTAATGCCATGGCTATGACTGCATCCAAGGTCATACCGCCCACACATTGTATAATCATAACTTGTTTGAGTTGAGGGTTTAATCCATTAATGAACCACTAGGTAATCACATCATCCGGTAGGTTAACATGCACCGGTGGCAGCTGCTGTAAATGGGTGCAGAATAAAGTTGCATACTCTTGCACATTCTGATGTGGTTTCTATCTATTGTTTTGTAAATAATAAAAAATCTTAGCCGCATTTTTCTTAAACCGAAAGCATTGTAAGAAGGCATCCTTAACATGGTCATATTGTTCACTAGAGTAGATTGGAACACTATAGCCTTATATGCTAGATCTACTAGGTAGTTGAGTACGGCATGATTAATTTCAAAAGTGCACACATGAGCATCAGGATCATCACCTGGGAATCCACCAAATTTTGTATACGTAACTCCAGCAGGTATCAGCCGTGGGGGTATGATCTACTGCTGCTGTTGATGTTGCTATTGTTGCTGTTGCTGTTGTTGCTGTTGATGTTGCTACTAATGTTGTTGCTGCGTACCACTCATGTTATTTAAATTAGGAGGAAGTATCACTTCAGAATGGTTTGAACAAGTTGATCCTAATTGCTGCTGTGTCCTCTCGCCACCTTGCAAATTCTCCGGTAATATAATATCATTGAATCGATCACACACGCCTAAACTCAACTGCCATTCCTCGCATTCAGCTTCTAAGGTAAACTTTTCACCAGAACTTTCATTCACCAATACACTAGTTTCTCCAAAATCAAAACTCGAAGTAGATCTGTCACCGAAATTCAGCAGGTTTCCACCGGAGTTCTCCAAGCTATCATCGGAATTCAACAAACTGCCACCAGAATTCTCCAAACTGTCACCGGAATCAGCAATTACCCCACCAACCGTACTTTCCACGGATGGGGTTGGTGGCACTTTTGGTATACCCTGTAGTCCTTGAACAAGAAAATACTGAGGTGGCACTTCACTAGCCCATATCTCCCGCTTTCCTTCCGATGATTGTCCTTCACCACTACCACCAGGAGGCGTTCCCAATGCGCTAGGAACTTTCCAGGGATGCTGATCACTTTTGTACTTCAGGTAAGATTCTCTGAAATGCGTTACAAGCATATATCATAGGATTCTTTCTCAAACCTTAATCTTCTCTCAAGCTAGCTATTCCACGCCCCATGGCCGGTGCCAGTGTTTAATGTGTTATCTTGTCGGGTTAATTATAACATAAACCAAACTGTTCATGGGTTCTTGGGATGGTTAGGGGTCTTTAATACAGAAGCCCTATATATATTTTCCCAGTCACTTTGTTATTGTAATAACTTCTTTATTACTTATTTGAGAATTCCGACGAACTTAACTGCTAATCTCCACAACCAGTATACAATAGAACATAATCTTCACTGCAACCGTACGCAAGTTCTTAATGCCTACTAGCACACGATCACCATTAACCTTGCACTTCATCAACGACTCACAGAATATCAACACAACACGGCAGTTATTAAGTACTGAACCTAACAGAACATAATAGTACAACAATGTAAATGAACTGCGCTGGGATCAATCCACAGGCACACCACCCAGATGCAAAGTCCCATGACGCTTCTATGTATCTCTTCCAAACACCTCTTCTATTATAAAAAGGTTACAACGATTGCGTGACATCCTTTCGATGTGCATATTTTCCAATTACATTTTTCTACTAGATATAATTACATTCCTTTTCGGCGGCCTAACGATACACAACAATGATCAGAAGCACATCATTAGCATGCTTAACATATAAGGTGCTTTTAGTTGGACTATTCTCACAACCATGTGCAATTAGATAGGCATGTATCTTTTCATACCAAGCACGTGGTGCTTGCTTTAAACCATATAATGCCTTCTTTAACCTACACAGCTAGTTTTCATGCCCTTTCTGCACAAAGCCAAGGGGCTAAAAAACATACACTTCTTCATGAAAGTCATCATTTAAAAATGCAGTTTTAATGTCCAGTGATGTAAATTCCAACCATGATTAGCTGCAAGTGCACAAATGCTACAAAAAGTAGTCATTCCGCATGTGGGAGCAAAGGTTTCATCAAAATCAATGCCTCTTTCCTATGCATAACCCTTTGCAACAAGCCTAGCATTATACCTGTCAACTGTTCCATCAGGCTTACGCTTAAGCTTGTATACCCACTTCGTGCCAATGGCCTTCTTGCCAAGAGGCAAGTCACATAAAGTCCAGGTACCATTTTTCATTATAGCATCATATTTAGATTGCATAGCAACCATCCAATTTTCTAAATTTTGTGCTTCATCAAACGAAACAGGCTTATTCTCATCATAGATACTTGACACAACCATAGCATAGTAATCTGATGCAAAAGAGGCACTATGAGAGCCTTAACAAGTATGATATGAGAGAGATGCATCTAACTTGCTGTGATGGAAAGTCTGCACCAATCATTTTGGCATAGTTTTTGCCTCCTCAATATCAATTCTCTCATCAATAAGTGCATCATGTAAATCTGCATAAAAAATGGAATGATCTACATCATCACACAAAACTTGCCTCATTAGGACCAACACTAGACTGCCCACTTGTAAAAAGAGACAGTAAAGTATCATACATCTCTTTGGAGTTAAGAGATGTCTTCCTTCGTACATGAAAGTAAAGGTTGAATAGCATCTTCCACAAAGACAACATCACGGGTTGAGAAGTTGCCTCATTAGGACCAACACTAGACTGCCCACTTGTAAAAAGAGACAGTAAAGTATCATACATCTCTTTGGAGTTAAGAGATGTCTTCCTTCGTACATGAAAGTAAAGGTTGAATAGCATCTTCCACAAAGACAACATCACGGGTAACCAAAATGCATTTAGTCTGTGGATGATACAGACGATAGCCTTTGCTTTCAGACTATACAAAAGAAAAACATTTCACTCCTTTATCGTCCAAAGCTAGAATGGTTGTTGCAGAGGCCTCTACACCCAAAACAGAGTCTGCTAATCTTATGTAGAATGAACAATGGGCATTTACTACTGTTTGTAGTTACGAACCATTTTCTCATGGACACTGTATGTCTGTAGTAGACTAAGATGTTTTCTACTTTGATAGTGGGACAACCAAACATATAACCTTGCAGTGTAGTTTCTCCACTTCACTTGAACCTGCCCCTATAGGAAATACTATCACATGTGCTAAGAACTCCTCTTATCCTATCATGGGAGTTGGTAAGATCATTCTGACTAATGCTGATGGTAGTTCTTTTATATTTATGGATGATTTATTTGTGCCAAGGATAAAGAAAAATCTGTTACTAGTTTTTGCATTAGCCAAAATTGTCTTGGTTGTGAAATTTCTTGATAACAGATGTATACTTCATGATCTTCCAAATGGCGATGTCATGATCGCTTCTGGCATTTTATGTCGTGGGCTGTATAAGCTCATAGATTATGCAAACTCTGTGAATGATTCAACATCTATGGTTCAAGATTCTTAGGCTATGTTAGATGCAAAGCTTTGGCATGCACGATTTGGTCATCTGAATTTTGCTAGTTTGTTAAGCCTGCAGAAATTTGAAATGGTATCTTCTTGTTGGAGTTAGAAGTCTGTGGAAGCATGCGAACAACACAAGGAAGAAGAAGAAGCTTGGAACACAATACATAATATTGAATATATTACCACTAGAATGTACAAAGATATGTTACACATTAGGGCAATAGACATATATACAAGTCGAGGAAAAAAAACCTCCTAAAGAGGGAAAAAAGTGCCCTGATGGTCCAAGTGTGTTCACACATATCACTACCTAAATATATCAACAAATCCCCCTTGGGAGTGATGCGGGGTGAACAAGGAGGTGGCACTCGTGTATAAGGAAGTGCCAAGCTATGTGGAATCAATTCACAAAAGGAAGTAAGCCTAAAGCTTTGTGGAAAGATTCAAACTTCTCCAGGTAGAGCCTTCTTGAAAATGTCTGAATGTTCTCCTGGGTGGGCACATATGCCAACCTGATCTCTCCGGAAGAGAACCTCTCCCTGACATAATGATAATGCACCTCAATGTGTTAAGTGCAAGCATGGAACACAAGGTTCCTCACAACTGCCAATGCACTCTAAGTGTCAGTGAAGATGGTGGTGGTAGAAGACTGACCAACACCCAAAAAAGCCATTAGGTATCTGAGCCACACACACTCAATAGTAGTTATGAAAGCTGCCCTATACTCAGCGTCACAACTGGAAGTGGCCATAGTAAGCTGCTTCTTGCTCAACCAAGATATATGAGCTACCAAGCATGAAGCAAAAGCCACTAGTGGACATACGAGTGTCATAGCAACCAGCCCAATCACTGTCAGAAAAAGCATGCAATTTTGATCCCCCCTTGGGATAAAACAATCCAAGTAGTCGGGTACCACTCTTGTAGCGAACGATGTGCTTAATCACCTACCAATGCTTGACACTTGGGCAATGCACAAATTTTCTCATCTATGAGACAATAAACTGAATATTTGGCTGAGTAATGCATAAGTAAATCAAGCATCCAACAACCTCCTCATAGAGAACATCATCAAGTGCATCTCCACCATCATGAAGACTCAATCGTAAACCTATCTCCATAGGAATGGCAATAGGTTTACAGTCTTCAGGGCCAAAACACTGCAATAATGTGTCAATATATTTCGTTTAACACAAAGCCATTCCACCATCAACTTGCATAAACTAAATGCCCAAACAATGATGCAAATGCCCCAAATAAGACATCTCAAATGAGGCATGCAAATCAGCCTTAAAATCAGCAATATGCTTGTGATGAGGACCACTAAGCAACATGTCATCAACGTACACAACAATGATCAGAAGCACAACATTAGCATGCTTAACATATAAGGTGATTTCACTTGGACTATTCTCAGAACCATGTGCAATTTAGATAGGCATGTATCTTTTCATACCAAGCATGTGGTGTTTGCATTAAACCATATAATGCCTTCTTTAACCTACACACCTAGTTTTCATGCCCTTTCTGCACAAAGCCACGGGGTTGAAAAACATACACTTCTTCATGAAAGTCATCATTTAGAAATGCAGTTTTAATGTCCAAGTGATGTACATTCCTACCATGATGAGCTGCAAGTGCACAAATGCTACAAACAGTAGTCATTCAACATGTAGGAGCAAAGGTTTCATCAAAATCAATGCCTCTTTCCTGTGCATAACCCTTTGCAACAAGCCTAGCCTTATACCTATCAACTCTTCCATCAGGCTTACGCTTAAGCTTGTGTACCCATTTAGTGCCAATGGCCTTCTTGCCAGGAGCCAAGTCACATAAAGTCCAGGTACCATTTTTCATTATAGCATCATATTTAGATTGCATAACAGCCATCCAATTTTCTAATTTTTGTGTTTCATCAAACAAAATAGGCTCATTCTCATCACAAAGACTAGACACAGCCATAACATAGTAATCTGATGCAAAAGACGCACTATGAGAGCCTGAACAAGTACGATATGACATAGGTGCATCTAATTCGCTATCATGGAAAGTCTGTACTAATCATTTTGGCATAGCTTTTGCCTCCTCAATATCAGTTCTCTCATCAACAAGTGCTTCATGTAAATCTGCATCAGAAATGCTTTGCATCATCACTTGAAAATTGCAAAGGCTCAAAAGCTTCCTCATTAGGACTAGCACTAGACTGTCCACCTATAAAAAGAGGAAGCAAAGTATCATACATGTCTTTGGAGTTAAGAGATGTCTTCTTTCGTACATGAAAGTAAAGGCTGAATAACATCTTCCACAAAAACAACATCACGAGTAACCAAAATGCATTTATTCTATGGTTGATATAGACAGTAGCCTTTGCTTTCATAACTATACCCAATAAAAATACATTTTACCACATTATCATCCAAAGCTAGAATGGTTGTTGGAGAGGCCTCTACACCCAAAACATAGTTTCTTAATCTTATGTAGAATGAAGAATGGGCATTTATTGTTGTTTGTAGTTATGAACCATTTTCTCATGAACACTGCATGTCTGTAGTAGACTCAGATGTTTTGTACTTTGATAGTGGGGAAACCAAACATATTACCTCGCAGTGTAGTTTCTCCAGTTCACTTGACCCTGCCCCTATAGGAAATACTATCACATGTGCCAACAACTCCTCTTATCTTGTCATGGGAGTTGGTAAGATCGTTTTGACTAATGCTGATGGTAGTTTTTTTACATTTTTGGATGATTTATTTGTGCCAAGTATAAATAAAAATCTTCTACTAGTTTTTGCATTAGCCAAAATTGGCTTGGTTGTGAATTTTGTTGATAACAGATGTATAGTTCATGATCTGTCAAATGGCAACGTCATTTTTGCTTCTGGCATTTTATGTTGTGGGCTGTATAAGCTCGTAGATTATGCAAAATCTGTGGATGATTCAACATGTTGAAGGAAGCATTTAGGACAAAGTTCCAACAAGGGAACACAACTGAAAACATTATTGAGGAACAAGAAAATCTAAGACTTGGTTTGGGGGAGACCTTTCCTTAATTTTTCACCAGAGCCAAGGCACTGATGGCTAAATTGCTAGATCCTCCCCATGATTTTTTCATCAAGAAGTGGTTGGCTAAACCACTTCCAATATCAACACAATGTAAAATAAAGGAGTTAGTGTTACCGACAACCACAATAGAAGAGTTTATTAATACACCCATAAAGTTGGATCAAATTAGGCATCAATATGGGACAAGATCTTCCAATTTATCCTATCCTATAGAACCTGAGGACCTAGTAGTTTAGCTAAGGAAAGAGCTTGAGAGCTTAAAAAGGAATAAGCCCCATAAAGAGGAGGAGAGTGCAGTAACTCAATTGAGGCGAGAAATTGAAGCATTGAAGCTACAAAAGGAAGATGAAGCCCAAGCAGAAGAGCCGGCTCAACTTCGACAGGAGTTGCAGGAACTCAGGGGAGGTGGCATCAAAAATGGATTATGGTGCATCATGTGCAACAAGAAGGGTCATGTGGTAAGTGAGTGTCCACTTTTAAATGTAACTTGCTAGCTATGCGGGAAAGCTGGTCATGAGGCTCATGATTGTCACTTGAGAGGGATGCCTGCACAACCTTATTGGGCACAAGGAGGTGCTCAACTCTCAACTAATGTAATGGCAGCAGCCCCCAGCCAAGGTAACAACTATAACCAACGACCTAGAGGTAATTATGGAAATGGGCCTAGAAGGCCAATTATTTGTTTTAGGTGTGGAGAGTGTGGACACGATCATAGTAAATGTACCTTGCCAAAAAATGCCCCCCTTGCAACAATTGCCCATATGCCAGAGATCATTACACAAATTGTTGCCCGCAAAACAAAGCATCTACATCTGGGCCCCATCTCCAAATGATCTCGGTAGATAATCAAGGAGCAGTAGAAGAAGCCAATGTTGTACAATCACCATCCACTAGAGTGGTAGAATTAGAAGAAATTGACTCCATGGTCATGCAGACAAGAAATAAAGGGAAAATTCCAGAAGAACCAAGCTAGGGATCAAGTTCTTTTGGAAGTTACAAGCACAAGAGGGTACATCAGAGCAAATCATATATATATATATATATATATATATATATATATATATATATATATATATATATATATATATATATATATATATATATATATATATATATATATATATATATATATATATATATATATATATATATATATATATAATATATATATATATATATGAAGATAAAAAACAAGAGAAAGGAAGTTCAACAAAATGCGAAGAGGTAAAACAAAAAGAAGATTTTTCAAAGACTAACGATGCCATTGGGAATGCACACAGCCGGGCCCACAAGGAACTTGTGAAATCAAACATCAAAATTAATCTTAGGGAATCTTGAGCTTCAAGATTATTCAAGTCAATCAAAACAGAGGTTAGTATTCTTGAGTTGATAAACACGGATGCAAAATTCAGGTCTGAAGTACTATAGATTATTGATGAGGCTTCCTCATCCACCTTAGTGGCCAAGACTATTGCTTTGGTTCAAGGGAAGGGTGTAGAAGAAGCACCTCTCACAAACTATAAGATTCCAAGATTGATAGTAACAATTAAAGGATTAAAGTTACAAGGAGTCATAGTGGATGGTGGGTCTGCCATAAATTTGATGCCTGAGCATACCATGGAGAAGCTTGGCCTATGCCCATCTAGACCAGCCCACTTCACTGTTAGTTTGGCATATCAAAGCAAAGTAAGGCCATTGGGGGTGATTCCAAAAGTTCCACTTGACGTGAAAGGTAACCTCTTCATTTTGGATTTTGTGGTATTAAGACTACCCCATGTAGAGGGAGGGTTTCCCCTTTTAATTTGAAGACCATGGTTAAGGCATGTGGGTGTCGTCCATGACTGGGGTAAAGACACTGTGGGTACAACAGAGGGGATAGGAACTCAAACAAATATATTTAGAGGAGGGTCCAGATCACGAAGGGAACACCAACATGATGCAATCAGTTGGCATTTGCATGGAACAAGAAATGGAGGATCAACCACAATTAGAGTTTGAGGAGGAAGAAGATATTTTGAACTGGATTCAAGCAGGCAATTCTTCCTCTTATTTTGAAATTTTTCTAGATAATTATTGTACAAAAGAAGATTATGAAGAAAAGGAGGATAAAGTTCATGTTGATGGATTGGGAGAACCCGTCACATATCACAGAAGGGGGAGGAAGACACCCCTCAAATACAATTTAGACGAGGATATGACAACCACAAGGAAGGAAGTTACTGAAGCTAAAGACAAGGTAAAACATACTAGTGATGAATGTTCTTTTACTATTCAAGAAATCCCTACAGGATGGATGCAGGATAAAGAGGAATATATTGAAATTCAGAACACTCCTGCTTATGAAACGATGCAGGAGATATTATTGGAGGAAAATTGGGTTGAAGATGCACATGTAGATACATTGGTGTATAGTAACCTATTCAAAGAAGTTCAAATAAACGTCTAGTTTTAGTGGCCACTTGGTTGTGAAGCCACCCTGAGCTGCTTGAAAAGGTAACATCTTTCTTGACACACTATAGAGATGTTTTTGCATGGCATTATAAAGACTTAGAAGGAGTGCCTGCCAATTATGGAGAGCACAAAATTCCTCTTGTTGATGGAGCTAAACTAGTAAGAGGAAAGAGTTATAGACTTAACCCAAAATATGATCAAGCTATTTATTTGGCGATACAGAAGATGGAGAATGCAAGAATCATCATTCCTGTGGAACACTCAGAATGGCTTTCACCAATGGTTATAGTACCAAAGAAGAATACCAACAAAATCAGAATTTGTGTTGACTTTAGAGCACTCAAGAAGGTAACCATTCCAGATGGATTCCCCATGCCTTTTGCAGAACAGGTCATTGAGGAAGTGGCTAGAAATGCATTATACAACTTCATGGATGGCTTTAGTGGATACAATCAAATATCCATCCAGAGGATTGGGAAAAGACTGCTTTTATCACACCATGGGGAACATATGTATACACAAAAATGCCATTTGGATTCAGAAATGCTCCGATCACCTTTAACAGAACTATCAACCTCATTTTTGGATCCTTATTGTTGGAAATAATTAGATTTGATGGATGAGTTTTATTCATTTTCAAGCACTCACAAGGAAACCCCTTTGGATTTCTTGGATAATCACTTGAGACAGCTGCAACAAATAGAAACTAACTCTTCAAATGTTAAGGCATTTGGATTGCCTTTCATCATTAAATGAAGAGTAGAAGCAAAATTCTAATATAAGTCAAGAAGACCATTCAGAACAGTCTACACAAAGTGAACTGTGAGGAAGGACTTCATCAACAAAAATCAACTATTCCTTCAAATCCTTGATCTTTTTCAAAAAACTATCCATAGAATCATCTTCATTCATATGCTCACTCTCCAACTATTTTCGGAGGTAAGAAACACGAGCCTTATTCCTAGCTTGGTACAATGTGGTAAGTGTATCCCAAGCATCCTTAGCTGCTCTACAAGAGAAAATGTGAGGAATAATGGCACATTTGACAAAGAAGGATATCAATGCATGTGCCTGAGCATCTCTGCCATCCCAACAAATTTTTAGTACTTGTATTTGTAGGTGTAATAGGACATTTTTCAACACCCTGCACAATATTCCAGAGTCCTTTTGCAACCAATACATGACACATCATATAAGCCCACAATGGGTAATTCGTATCATCCAACTTATCCTCAACGACCAACATACGAAATGCATCACTGCTTTCAGCCATGGCCACTAACTAAAATACGCTAATGAAGAAAAATGATTGTATCTGAAAGAGTTGAATAGAACCACCGTGACGACTTTTGCCAAACTTGTAGCAGACTTTGAGACACTTATACTGGCAAACCGAAACCTATATATATCTTTGGCACAAAAAGACCAAATAGCTTGCACAAGTGCTGCAATGGTGCATTCAAAGGCCAAAACGAGCTCACATTGTGAGTTTGGCACCACATAGCGAAGCTATTTTGATCTCCTAATCATCTTGAGTATGCACACCAAATTTCATGCGATTCTGAGACTGTGACTGGAGAGGCGTTGATGATGCCCTAGATGAAGCGGTGAGCTGCTCTGATACCAATTATTAGAGTTAGACCTCTGTGGACGCACGCGAATAGCACAAAGAAAAAGAAGAAGCTTGGAGCACAACACACAATATTGAATGTATCAACACTAGAATGTACAAAGATATGTTACCCATTAGGGCAATAGACATATATACAAGCCGTGAAAAAGAAACCTCCTAAAGAGGGAAAAAAGTGCCCTGGTGGTCCTAGTGTGTTCACACACATCACTACCTAAATATATCAACACTTCTTTACCCAAACTTGAGACACTTGGTAAACATATCTCTGAAGGCTGTATTTTGGGAAACATGCAACATTCCTCCTTCCCAAAAGATGGTTCAATTTGAGCTACTAAAAAATTATAGCTTGTTCATAGTGATGTCTTTGGTCCTATGCAGTCACCTTCTTTTGGGAACTACCTTTACTTCATGATTTTCATGGGTGATTTTTCCAAGCATGCATGGGTGTATCCACTGAAAGCAAAGTCCAAAGTGTCTATGTGCTTCAAAATGTTTATGGTTTTGGCTTAAAATTTGTTAGCATGTAAAATGGGCACCCTATGTTTTGATCCAAGGAGGGAATGTACGTCTTCTGACTTGAATGCATTTCTGGCTGAACGTGGGATAAAACATTAGTGTACAGTGTTGTATATGCCTCAACAAAATGGAGTTGCTGAAAGGAAGAACCTGCCACTCATGGAGATGGCGAGGTGTATGGTCAAGAGTCAGACTTTACCACATAGTTTCTGGCTTGAGGTTGTCAAGTGTGCAGCATATGTACTTAACATGTGTCCCACCAAATCATTTTTTTCTATCACTCCATATGGGGCTTGGCATGGTCACAAGACATCTATTGCTCATCTATGTGTCTTTGATTGTCTTGCATATGCATTAGTGCCTTAACAAAAACATAGGAAATTGGATGATAAAGTAGTGAAATTTATATTTACTGGGTACAGTTATGAAAGCAAAGACTATCATTTGTATAATCCACAGACAAAACACAATTTGGTTAGCCGTCATGTTGTTTTTGTGGAAGATGTTATTCAACCATTACTTTCATGTACTAAGGAGGCATCAGTTAGCTCCAAAGATATCTATGATACTTTGCTGCCTTCTCAGCCACCACAGGTTTCATGTGATGATGCAGATCATTCCATTTTTTATGTAGATTTACATGATGCACTTGTTGACAAGAGAACTCATATTGAGGGGAAAAAACTATGCCAAAATGGCTGGTGCAGACTTTATGAGATAGCAAATTAGATGCATCTCTATCATATCATACTTTTTTAGGCTCTCGTAGTGCTTCATTTGCATAAGATTGCTACGCTATGATTGCCTCTACTCTCTATGATGAGAATGAGCCTGTTTCATTTGATGAAGCACAATATTCTAAAAATTGGATGGCTCTTATGCAATGAGAATATGATGCTCTCATGAAAAATGGTACCTAATCTTATGTGGCAAGAAGGCCATTGGAACTAAATGGGTATACAAGATGAAGTGTAAACCACATGGAAGAGTTGACAGGTATAAGGCTAGGCTTGTTGTAGAGGGTTATGCTCAAGAAAGAGGCATTGATTTTGATGAGACCTTTGCACTTACATGCCGAATGACTACTGTTTGTAGCATCTCTGCACTTAGAGCTCATCATGGTTGGAATGTACATCAATTGGACATTAAAATTGCATTTTTGAATGGTGACTTGCATGAGTAAGTGTATGTTTTTCAGCCATGTGGTTTTGTGCAAAAAGGGCATAAAAAGAAGTGTGCAGGTTGAAAAAGGCATCATATGGTTTGAAGCAAGCACCATGTGCTTGGTAGTGATTGCACATGGTTTTGAGAACAGTCCAATTGAGAGCACCTTATATGTTAAGCATGCAAATGATATCTGATCACTGTTGTCTAGGTTGATGACATGCTGCTCACTGGTCCTCATGAGAAGCATATTGTTGATTTTAAGGCTGATTTGCATGCCTCATTTGAGATGTTTGATTCGGGGCATTCGCATCATTATTTGGGCATTTAGTTTATGCAAGTTGATGGATGAATAGCTTTGTGCCAAACAAAATATATTGACACATTATTGCAGTGTTTTGGCCTTGAAGACTATAAACCTATTGCCGCTCCTATGGAGATAGGTTTACGATTGAGTCTTCATGATGCTAGAGATGCATTTGATGTTGTTCTCTATTGGCATGCTGTTGGATGCTTGATTTACTTATGCATTACTCAACCAGATATTCAGTTTGATGTATCACAGATGAGCAAGTTTATGCATTGCCTAGGTGTTGAGCATTGGCAAGCGATTAAGCGCATCTTTCGCTACTTGAATGGTATCCGACTACTTGGATTGTTTTATCGAAAGGGGGGATCACTACTACTATATTTACATGCTTTTTCTGACTCTGATTGGGCTAGTTTCTATGACACTTGTGTGTCCACTAGTGGTTTTTGCTTCATGCTTGGTAGCTCATGCATATATCAGTTGAGCAAGAAGTTGCCTAATGTGGCCACTTCTAGTTGTGAGGTTGAGTACAAGGTAGCTTTCACAGTGACTATTGAGTGTGTGTGGCATAGATGTCTGATGGTTGACTTGGGCGTTGGTCAATCTTCTACCACCACCATCTTCACTGATAGTCAGAGTGCATTGGCAATTGCGAGGAACCATGTGTTCCATGCTCGCACTAAGCACATTGAGGTGCACTATCACTATGTGAGAGAGAGGTTCTTTGTTGGAGAGATCAATTTGGCATAGGTACCCACACAAGAGAACATTCCACACCTTTTCACAAAGGCTTTGCCTAGGGAGAAATTTGAAACTTTTCGCAAAGCTTTGGGCTTACATCCTTTTGTGGATTGATTCCACATATCTTGGCACTTCCTTATACATGAGTGCTAGCTCCTTGTTCATCTCATCACTCCCAAGGGGGATTTATTGACATATTTAGGTAGTGATGTGTGTGAAAACACTAGGACCGTCAGTGAACTTTTTTCCCTCTTTAGAAGGTTTTTTTCCCCGCTTGTATATATGCCTACAACCCTAATCGATCACTTATGTTTGTACATTCTCTTTGTAATACATTCAATGTTGTGTGTTGTGCTCCAAGGTTTTTCTTCTTCCTTGTATTGTTTGTGTGCTTCCATAGACCTCAAACTCCAACAGAGGTCTTATTGATGATTTGGGTATTTGTCAATGTTCTTTGACCATTTTCACTAATAGATAGAGCACATTGGTAGTTGCGAGGAACCCTGTGTTCCATGCTCACTCTAAGCACATTGAGGTGCACTATCATTATGTTAGGAGAGGTTCTCTACTGGACAGATCAATTTGGCATATGTGCACACACAAGAGAAGATTGTAGGCCTTTTCACAAAGGCTCTGCCTAAGGAGGTGTGAAGCTTTTGGAGCTTCTTCATAGTGATGTTTATGGTTCTGTGCAAGCAACACCATCTTTTAATAGTTACCTTTACTTTGTAACTTTTGTGGATGAAATTTCTAGGAATGTATGGGTTTATCTAGTCAATTCAAAGTCCAAAGTTTTTGCGCTTTGAACAATTCTTGATTGTGGTTGAAAATATGCAAATATGTAAAATGGCACCCTCCATTCTCAGCAAGGGGAGGAGTATATGTCTTCTAAGTTTAATGCATTTTGGGTTGAGATTTGGATAAAATTCCAATTTAGAATATCATATACAACACAAGAAAGTGATTTTGCTAAGAGAAAATATAGGTTTCTCATAGAAATGGTCAGATTTAAGGTTAAAAGTCAAGCACAACTCATAGTTTCTATCTTGAGACCATGAGATATGTTCCATATGTAAATAAGTATCTCACTAAAGAATTATATTCATGAGGATTGGCATGGCTACACCCCATCCATCAATTACCTATGTGATTTTAATTTTTTATCATATGAACTAGTGCTTAAACGAGAACATATGAAATTGGAAGATAAGGTTGTGAGATGTATTTTGTTAAGTGCAACTTTGAAAGAAAACGTCATTGTTTGTATGAACCATAGGTTAATCATATTTTGGTCAGCCAAAATGTAGTTTTTATGCAGGATGTAGTTTAGCCTATACTTTTATGTTTAAGCAGATATCAATCAATTCAAAGGATTTGTGTGACTCTTTGTCTCCTCTTTTCACAAGTGGATAGTCAAATCTTGCTCTTAGTGAGAAAATTTCTTAGCCTATGCAAGTTTTGAATGGGAATACATACCATCCCATTTTTTATGCAGGTGTACATGATGCACCTATGGATGAGAGCATAGACAACCCCAAAATGGTTGGTGAAAACTATGAGAGACTAAGTTAGATGCATGTTCCTATCGCACTTTTTTTTGCATCAAAGTACCATGGAAGGCCTTTTTAATAAGAATGATCTTGTTTCATTAGATGGATGAAAAAAAATTTGATGGCTTTGAGTCAACCAAAATTTGATGTTATTATGAAGAATGGTTGGCATTAGCACTCAAATTCCCATGGAATTTTTTTTCCATCAAATTGCCATGCAATGGTTGTTTGTGGCCTTTGGTATAATAATGATTTCATTTCATTTCATAAATTAAAGAAAAAAGAAAATTTGATGGATGCTATGCAATCAAAATGTGATGATATTATGAAGAATGGTACTTGGTCTTTATGCAATTTTCCTCCTCATAAGAAGCCCATTGACATTAAATGGGCCTATAAGCTAAAGTGCAAGCCTAATGGTAGTGCTGATGGATATACATCTAAGCTTGTAGGTAAAGGTTATGCTCAAGCTAAAGGAATTGATTTTGATGATACCTTTGGTCCTATGTGTCATATGATGAGCATACATAGCATTTGTGTATTTTTTGTTGCAATTCTTGGAATGCACATTAATTGGATAATAAAATTATGTTTTTGAATGGGGAATTGCATATGTAAGTATACATTCTTCATCCCCATAGTTTTGTGCAGAAAGGGAAAGAAAATAAAGATTATAGGTTGAGGAAGGAATTGCATGGATTGAAGCAAGCACCATGTCTAGGTATGGAAAAATAAATGCCTAGTTCTTAGCACATGGATTTCAAAATGGTCCCAATGTATGCAGCTTGTATGTGAAGCATGCATATGTTGCACTGAGTCCAACCGAAAGCATCGTGTATGCCCAAGTGTGTAAGATGCCGTGATTTTAATTATTTTTGTTTATGTTGATAATGTGCCTCTCACTAGTCTTGATTAGATGCACATTGTTGAATTTAATGCTTACTTGTGTGAATTTTATAAACTTCAATTTTAGGCTTTTGCATCATTATTTGGGCGCATGCAATTTGATGGAGGAATTTCTTTGTGTCAAACAAAATACACTACCTTCATCAGGATAGTAAAACCATTGCAATCTCGAGTAGAAAATGGGGATTATTTAATGATGGTATCTATCAACAAGTCATTAGATGCTTGATTTATGTATGTGTTACTTGGCATGACATTCAACTTTATATGTCTCAAATGAGTATGTTTATGCACAACCTTGCACAAAAAATATGCCAAAAACTCTTCTTACATAGATATCGATTGGGACACCTCAAGCACACTATGCTTTTATATCAAGATGAATGAACCTTTCATACTTGAAAGCATCCAGGACCTAAAAAATAAGTTCTAAGGTCAAAATTACTTCAAAATGACTTTTAGATAAGAAATCCATAGTTGCCTTGGGCATGTGATCCTTAGGCTCAAGGAATCCTTGGCCTTTACAAAATGGAGTCTTTTTACACTTTTGTGGGTTTTTAAAATTGAATCAATGCACGTTCAAAGGGTAGACATATTCTAAATTAGCCCTCTTAGCCCAAAACATTGTGCATTGCTTCTTTCTTTGTGGATTTTCTCTTGTTGAGTAACCTATGAAGACACTCAACATGTATGACTGAGTCAAACAAGGTTGCAAAATTTGCCTTAGTTTCAAGCAGTACGTCCAATGTGAGAGCAGCCTTCAGTTCTTGATGTAGTCCTCTACAAAAGTAGTCCCCGAACTAGTCCCAAGTTGGCTATTGAGTGGTTGTCAGCCTATTCAAGAGGTTTATAAAATGTTATTCATAATCTTCAACTAAGAAAGTATTTTTTCTTCATCTTCGTGAGATTGTTTAACACATCTTTAGGGGCCTTTTCCATCTTGATGCATGATAGGAACCACGACTTGAAATTGTTGTAATAAAAAAATATGGGCTATATTATATTGCATAAATACTCCATAGATTTTCCCTACAATGTTGCTGCAAAGTGTTCCTTTTTAATATGATCAAGATACAAATGATCAAATTTTCTTGTTGACCATGGGGTTTCAAACTAATCAGTGATATAGCTAGTGTCACCTTTCAAAATCACTTTGCTTGCAATGAGGTTACCCTCGGATACTCCTTGCCCTCCTGATCATGGAGTTGATTCCACCTATTGGCCCTCTATCTCACTATTCAATGCTTTTGGATTGATTACTACATGTCCATCCTTAGTTCCTGATGGTGTTGTCCCTAAATATGTCCATTCTATTGGTGTTTTGAATTTGATTGGGTTGTTTGCCAAGTACTCAACGAATCTTCACCTCTATGTATGAGTATCACATGTAAACCATGGTGGAAACCTAGTTGATGTTGCTCAAACATACCTATCACAATAGTGGGATCACTATATATGTGTAATAGGGAAAATTCAATCCTACACTTACAACCCCTTTAGTGGGAAATTGAAGGATTATAAACACAAACCAACAACAATGGATAGTAGTGAAGGCTCAACAACACATAATTAGCAAAAAAAAGAAAAAGGATCCCTAATTGCTAGTAGTAAATTTCATGCAGTCTCTAAATATAAAAAGAACTTTCACAAGAACCACTGGACTACTTGCTACACTCTGCTCAATAATTAAAATTCCAATACAAATATAATTACCAACAACTTTTCATCATACACTTCATACTTTCCTCCACACACAGTTATTTGCTATGAGTTCAAGAGAGCAAAACTTCAATTATACACATTAAACATAAAATAAAATCACACCATAGAACTTCTACACAACATATTATCTTTAGAAGTACACAAGATTATAAGCATTTAATAGTTGATTGCATTTCTAGAAAAAGGCCTTGCATTGTTACAACAAAGTTTCCATTAGTTCAATACTTTTCCCAGGTATCTCCAAGCCATATAACTATTCCATTCCAACTTGGTGATGATCCTATTCCAGTTGTGCACACACATTCATATCTTCTAGACACCCATATTTCACATGAAGGTTAACACAATACAAATTCTAATTGGCACACTTTCCCATGAAACATTACATCAAACAAAATATAAATAAGAGAATGGTATTCATGAGTTCACTTGAATAGTAAAGATTTGTTACTTAACTTAAGTTTTGTGTTCTTTCTAATATATGGTTCATCTAGGTAGGATTCTAGCATATGGTTCATTAGCTTCATAAATGTAATGGTGTGTTAGAATATTAAAATCCATAAGCCAAAACTTGTTTTCCCATACCTAGTCCTAAAGTATGATTTCGCTACATCTTGAACATTATTTTTATGCAAGGATTCCTATCTATGATATAGTTTCGTAAGATAATTTTCATGATCAAATAGATCTTTGACATGACAGATGTAGAGTTCACGATCTGTCAAATGGAAACATCATTATTGCTTGTAGCATTTTATGTCGTGGGTTGTATAAGCTCATAGAATATGAAAAATCTATGAATGATTCAACATGTGCAGTACATGATTCTCAGGCTATCTCAGATGCAAAGCTTTGGCATGCATGCTTTGGTCGTATAAATTTTGCTATTTTGCTATGTCTCTAGAAATCTGAAAGTGCCCAAACTTGAGGAACTTGGTAAACATGTCTATGAAGGCTGTATTTTGGGAAAAATGAAGTGTTCCTCATTCCCAAAAGATGGTTCACTATGAGCTACTAAAAAATTGTAGCTTGTACACAATGATGTTTGTGGTCTTATGTAGATACCTTCTTTTGGGAACTACCTTTACTTCGTGACTATTGATGATTTTAGGCATGCATGGGTATATCCATAGAAAGAAAAGTACAAAGTGTTTATGTGCTTCAAATAGTTTATGGTTTTGATTGAAAATCTATTAACATGTAAAATGGGCACCCTCCACTTTGACTGGGGGAAATATATCTCTTTTGATTTTAATGTATTTATGGTTGAACGTGGGATAAAACATCAGTGTATAGTGCCATATACACCTGAAAAAAATGGAGATATTGAAAGGAAGAATGAGTCACTAATAGAGATGGTGAGGTGTATCGTCAAGAGTCAGGCTTTACCACATATTTTCTGGCTGACACTATTATGTGTGCAACATATGTCGTTAACATTTGTCCCACTAAAGCATTGCAATCTATCACTCCATATGAGGCTCGACATGGTTGCAAGCCATCTGTTGCTCATCTATGCATCTTTGGTTGTCTGGCATATGCATTCATGCCTAAAGAACAATGGAAGAAATTGGATGATAAAGGAGTGAAATGAATTTTTGTTGGGTATAGTTTTGAAAGCAAAGGCTATTGTCTATATCATCCACAGACTAAATGCATTTTGGTTAGCGGTGATGTTGTTTTTGTGGAAGATGCAATTCAGCCATTACTTACATGTACTAAGGAGACATCGATTAGCTCCAAAGATGTGTATGACACTTTGTTGCCTCTTTTTACAAGCAAACAATCTAGAGCTAGTCCAAATGATCCAATTTCTCTACCTTTATAGGTTCCGCATGATGATGCACATCATTCCATTTTTGATGTAGATTTCCATGATGCATTTGTTGATGAGAGGCTTGATATAGAGGTGGCAAAAACTATGCCTAAATGCCTAGTGCAGACTTTGCAAGATAGCAAATTAGATGCATCTCTATCATGTTGTACTCTTTCAGGCTCTCATAGTGCTTCTTTTGCATCAGATTGCTATCCTGATGGAGAGTGTTAATCTCCAAAAGAACAACTTACTCTTGTGATTAGAGCACCTCCATACCAAGAGTAAGTCAAATACTTCACTAATTTAGAGGATCAATTGCTAACTTATCAGAAATTAACAAATCTGTGAAGAAGATGATACACAGAAAAGTCTGCTGCATTGTTCATTCACATTGACCTATCAAATCTGTAAAGTTTTTGATGAAACTTTGTACGAATCATCTCCTAGAGATTGCGCAACTATTCCAAGTTGAATTACTCCAAAAGATTAAGTATAACTTGAGAAATTGATTTCACAAGTTACCTATGTCAGAAACTGTTATCCAAAACAGTCGACTTTACACCTGTAACTTTTAAGACTTGGTTCTCCTTGAATAGAACCCGTTTTACAAAATGCTTCTAGACATAAGTAGCTTATCTTCCAACTTAAAGATTAAGCCCTTACTCATGCAAAACTTTAAACTGTGCTAGGAGAAATGACCAAAACATTGACTTCGAAATCTGCGCCTGTTTTAGGAACCTGTGAGCACACTTCACATATGAATGTTCCTACACTTAATTCACTCAGCCTGATTACAATTGGAAGCTAAAACTTTGCACAGAGGTCAAGCAACTCTCGACTTAGACTTGTACAAAAGCATTCCACAATTGATCTACTGTAGAAGGAGAACACGCAGAAACATCGGGCGCACAATTTTTCATTTACTCAGAGAAAATACAACTGAGTGATGAGAGCTAACACACATTCACTTTCCTCTATCTTATGACTTCTATCTCCCTCATTCTTGACTTCTAACTAATGTCACATAAGCTCTCATACATGTCCCGACTTTTCTCAAGGTATTTATAGATAATTTGTACATAATTCTTACTGAACAAAAGATCTAAGTCATCTATGACTATGCTAATGTACATATGTGTACACTTCTCTTGTCCTCTGATTGTAATCTTCTTCCACACTTTAGAAATTGATTCTTCCTTCATCATTTGATCTTCCAAGCCTTCAATTGGTGATTGGTATGCACCAACAGCTCCCCCTCAATCATCAATTGAGGTTTTCTCTGTCTTCTTTATACTTGCCATGTCTTTGAACCTTTGTAACTTAGGTCCATCCAAACTCTTTGTCATCATATCTGCCACCTGTTCTTTTGTTGGAGTGTACATCACTTCAATCTCTTTATCAAGTACCTTTTCCCTCAAGAAATGATACTGAATCTCTATATGCTTAGTCCTGGCATGGAAAACAGGGTTAGCTGCCAAATACAAAGAACTCATGTTGTCTCCAAAAATTATTGGAGTACTATGATCAATCTCAAAACTTTTCATCAATGTCTTCAACCATATGACTTCTTTTGCAGCTTCTACCATTCCCTTATACTCAGCTTCTGTGGATGATAAAGCAACTGTGTGTTGCTTCTTTGAACACCAAGACACTAACTTGTCTCCAACATAACATAGATATCCATGAGTAGACCCTCTATCATCTGAGTCACCTGCCCAATCTGCATCACTAAACACTTTGATTCTTGTGTCAGAAGTGAAACCATAATACAAACCTTCACTTAGGGTTCCCTTGATATATCTGAGTACCCTTTGGGCTGCAATCCAATGAGTCTTCTTTGGACAATGCATGAATTGTGACAACACACCTACTGCATATGATAGATCTGGCCTTGTCAAGGTAGCATAGATTAGACTACCTACCAAACTCTGATATTTCTTCATGTCATTGAACTCTTCACCTCCATACCTGCTTAATTTATGATTTACCTCCAATGGTGTAGTTGAGGTCCTGCAATCTTCCATGTTAAACTTAACTAGAAGATTCTTCAAGTATCTCTCTTGTGAAACATATACTCCATGTTGAGTATACACAATCTGCATTCCTAGAAAATAAGATAAGTTTCCCAAATCACTTATCTTAAACTCCTTCTCTATTTGCTTCTTGAGTTCATTGATTCCTTGAGCATCTGTTCCTGTAACAATAATATCATCAACATAAATGCACATGTAAATATATCCATTTTCACTTGCCTTCACTAGCAAGCTACTATCTGCCTTTGATGCTTGAAAACCACATTCATTCAAGAACTTGACCAATCTGTAATTCCAAGCTCTTGGGGCTTGCTTTAACCCATATAAAGCTCTCTTGAGCTTACACACATAATCTGATCCAATTGATTCCATGAAGCCTTTTGGTTGCTCCATATATACTTCATCTGCAATGTAACCATTAAGAAAAGCATTTTTCACATCCAATTGTGACAATTTCCATCCCTTGCAAGTAGCAATAGCAATCAATGTCCTAATTGTAGACATCTTAGCAACAGGACTAAAGGTTTCATCATAATCTATCCCATAAGTTTGGGCATAACCTTTAACCACAAGTCTAGCCTTATATCTAGACACCTTACCATCTGCAAACCTCTTTGTTTTATATACCCACTTGCATCCAATGACTTTCTGATTCTTTGGTCTTGGTACTAATTCCCAAGTTTCATTTTCAAGTAGAGCATCATACTCTTCTTGCATTGCCTTCTCCCAATTCTGTTTACCTTTGGCTTCTTCATAAGTAATTGGATCTTCTTCTGTTTTCACAATGTAGGCATAATCTTTTGTTGTTAGGAAAGATGTATCATAGCTATACCTTATAGGTTCTTTCCTTTCTCTTGTAGATCTCCTGATTTCTGCACTTCTTGAAGTTTCAGCCTCATTTGATTCTGGATCAAATCTTGGCCCTTCGTCTACATGATCCTGCACTCTACATCTAGAGTCAACTTCATCAACAATTTCTTCACAAACTTTTACCTTTGCCTTTCCTTTCCTTTGAATTACTTCAACATCTGTATACTCATTTGGTGATCCTGTATACCACATGTTTTGCTCATCAAATGTCACATCTTTAGTAACAAGAAATTGCTTTGTGGATGGACTCCACAACCTGTAACCCATTTGTCTATCATCATATCCAATAAACACATACTTCTCTGCTTTTGGTTCTAGCTTATGTCTTAATTGTGAAGGAACATAAGCATATGCAATACATCCAAATACTTTACAATGATCAAGACTAGGCTTCTTACCCCACCATGCTTCATAAGGGGTTCCTCCATCCAAAGCTTTGCAAGGCAACCTATTCACAAGGTATGTTGCAGTGTTAATGGCCTCTGCCCATAAGTAATTTGGACAATTCTTTTCCTTCATCATGGCTCTTGCAAACTCTACAAGAGTCCTATTCCTCCTTTCTGCTACTCCATTCTGTTGAGGGGAGTACCTGCAAGTTACTTCTCTTTTGATACCTGCATTCCACAAATAATCATCAAACTCTTTTGAGAAATACTCTCCCCCTCCATCTGATCTTAACCTCTTTAGCTTTTGTCCTGTGATCCTTTCTGCATAAGCATGGAAATGTTTGAATGTCTTGAAGACTTCTGATTTGTCCTTGATTACATACAAAGTAATCCACCTAGTTGCATCATCAACAAACAACACATAATATCTGGATCCATTTATGCTATAGTCCCTTGAGGGACCCCATACATCTGTATGAACCAATTCAAGCATGTTTGAATACTTGTACCCTGATTTGTTATAAGAACTTTTATGTGCTTTACCTAATTGACAAGCTTCACACTTGTACACCATATGTTGCCCTTCAATGTTTGGCAATCCAAGCACCACCTGATTCTTTGACATCTCCTTTATAGCTCTCTCATTGAAATGACCTAGCCTTTTATGCCATAGGTCTAATTCAGATACCTTTTGACCTCCATAGGTAAACAATGCATGTCCCACATTACCTTGGACTTTGAGAGTGAACAATCTTCCTTCCTTTTTACCTGCAATTATGGTTCTATATCCCTGATTTGGATCTTGTACATAGACACCATCATTTGTAAATCTTACCTCATATCCTTTCTCCACAATTTGCCCTACACTTATCAAATTTTTAGGAATAGTAGGGACATAAAGTACCTTGCTCAGAAGTGTACTTCCACTCTTTGTCTTCACTGATCCAATGCTCTCCACTTTATGTTTGGTATTGTCACCTGTTTGAACTGTATGTCCATTCATCCTTGCTTCCATATCAGTCATCAAGGATAGATTCCCACTCAGATGATTGCTGCACCCTGAGTCAATATAAAACACTCTTTGATCTTCTCCCATTGATTCATGAGTTGCATTCAGGATAAGAGTCATGTCATCCTTCTGATCTGATGCATAATTATAATAATTATTGTTGTAGGACTGAGATTGGAAGTTTCTTCCACCTCCTCTACCATATGATGTCCTACCACCTCTTCCTCTGAAATTGCCTCTTTGGTTTCTGCCTCCTCTACCTCTTTGACTATAACTCTGATTGTTGTATCCTCCACTTTGATTATTATACCAACAATCATTTGCCAAATGATTTGTTCTGCCACAAATCCAACAAGCTTTAGCATTATCTTTGTTCTTACCTCCTCTTCCTTTACCTCTGAAATTTGTCTTCCCTTTTGTGAAATTGGCTTGATTTGAATTCCCTTCATCATCATTTGATTGCTTTCCCTTGCCATTCTTTTTCTTGTCTTTGGAGTACATAGCTTGACTTGTACTTCTATCATTGTCTCCTTTAAGATCCTGCTCAAAGGTTAGCATGTGTCCTAGCAATTGATTAAGGTCAGGAGTAAAGTGATCAAGTGACAATTCTATGGACAAGATAAAAGGCTTCCACTTCTCATCACCTCTTAGACCTGTAAGTATTTGTCTTACCAACTTTTCTTCTTCAATATCTTCATCCACTGCTCCCAAGCTATCTGCAATATCTTTCATTCTTGCCACATAATCTGAAATTGATTGTGAGCTCTTCTTCTTGAAGGTTGTGAACTCAGCCCATAGTGAAGACTTCCTTGACTTAGTTGTATTTTGGAAATGCTCTTCCAAGGCATTCCAAACATCTGTAGCACTTTCCAAACCTCTAATGTGAGGTAGAAGGTAATCATTTACAGCCATGTAGATGATACTCCTTGCTTGAGCATCCTTTCTCATCCAAGTCTTCAACATTGCAAGTTCTTCCCTAGTAGGAATACTTGGATCTGCAAATTCTGGTTTTTCTTCATCTCCTGTAATAAATGATATAAGGTCTTTGCTCATGAGGTGTGCTTCCATCCTCATGGACCATGCTGGATAGTTCTCCCTATCTAGCTTATCAATCTGCAAGCTTTCTCCCATCTTGTATCCACCTGTATATTGAAATCTTCAAGCTTTACAAACAATGTATGTACCTTTACTTCGAGTTGAACTCCTTTTGCCTTTCTTGATGTCAAATAGTCTTCTCCTCGAGCTTTGACTCCAAGCTTTCACTTCTTAATCCTTCAAGTGTTGAATCTCTTGAATCTGCAGCAGTCGGGATCCTTCTTTTCTTCAAATTGATGTCTCCTGCTCTGATACCACTGATGGAGAGTGTTAATCTCCAAAAGAACAACTTACTCTTGTGATTAGAGCACCTCCATACCAAGAGTAAGTCAAATACTTCACTAATTTAGAGGATCAATTGCTAACTTATCAGAAATTAACAAATCTGTGAAGAAGATGATACACAGAAAAGTCTGCTGCATTGTTCATTCACATTGACCTATCAAATCTGTAAAGTTTTTGATGAAACTTTGTACGAATCATCTCCTAGAGATTGCGCAACTATTCCAAGTTGAATTACTCCAAAAGATTAAGTATAACTTGAGAAATTGATTTCACAAGTTACCTATGTCAGAAACTGTTATCCAAAACAGTCGACTTTACACCTGTAACTTTTAAGACTTGGTTCTCCTTGAATAGAACCCGTTTTACAAAATGCTTCTAGACATAAGTAGCTTATCTTCCAACTTAAAGATTAAGCCCTTACTCATGCAAAACTTTAAACTGTGCTAGGAGAAATGACCAAAACATTGACTTCGAAATCTGCGCCTGTTTTAGGAACCTGTGAGCACACTTCACATATGAATGTTCCTACACTTAATTCACTCAGCCTGATTACAATTGGAAGCTAAAACTTTGCACAGAGGTCAAGCAACTCTCAACTTAGACTTGTACAAAAGCATTCCACAATTGATCTACTGTAGAAGGAGAACACGCAGAAACATCGGGCGCACAATTTTTCATTTACTCAGAGAAAATACAACTGAGTGATGAGAGCTAACACACATTCACTTTCCTCTATCTTATGACTTCTATCTCCCTCATTCTTGACTTCTAACTAATGTCACATAAGCTCTCATACATGTCCCGACTTTTCTCAAGGTATTTATAGATAATTTGTACATAATTCTTACTGAACAAAAGATCTAAGTCATCTATGACTATGCTAATGTACATATGTGTACACTTCTCTTGTCCTCTGATTGTAATCTTCTTCCACACTTTAGAAATTGATTCTTCCTTCATCATTTGATCTTCCAAGCCTTCAATTGGTGATTGGTATGCACCAACATATCCTATGGCTGCCTATAGTCTTTGTGATGACAGTGAGCCTGTTTTGTTTGACGAAGCACAAAATTAAAAAAAATGGATGGCTGCAATGCAATACAAATATGACTCTATTCTGAAGAATGGTACCTAGTCTTTATGTGATTTGGCTCCTGGAAAGAAGGCCATTTGCACTTAGTGGGTATACAAGCTGAAGCGTAACCCTGATGGAACAATTGATAGGTATAAGTCTAGGCTTGTTGCAAACGGTTATGCTCAAGAAAGAGGCATCGATTTTGACAAGACCTTTGCTACCACATGTTGAATGACTATTGTTTGTAGCATCTGTGCACTTGTAGCTCATCATGGTTGGAATGTACATCATTTGGACATTAAAATTGCATTTGTAAATGGTGACTTTCATGAATAAGTATGTTTTTCAGCTCCATGGTTTTGTACAAAAAGGGCATGAAAACAAAGTGTGCATGTTGAAGAAGGCATTATATGGTTTAAAGCAAGCACTACATGATTGGTATGAAAAGATACATGCATACTTGATTGTACATGGTTTTGAGAATACTGCAACTGAGAGTACCTTATATATTAAGCATGCAAATGATGTGCTTCTGATCATTGTTCTCTATATTGATTACATGCGGCTCACTGGTCCTAATGAGAAGCATATTATTGATTTTAAGGCTGATTTGCATGCCTCATTTGAAACTTTAGATTTGGGGCATTTGCATCATTATTTGGGCATTCAATTTATGCAAATTGATGGCAGAATAGCTTTGTGTCAAACAAAATATATTGAGACATTATTATAGCATTTTGGCGTTGAGGACTACAAACCTATTGCCACTCCTATGGAAACAAGTTCATGTTTTAGTCTTCATGATAGTGGAGATGCATTTGATGCTCTTCTCTATCAACAGGCTTTTGGATGCTTGATTTACTTATGCATAACTAGGCCTGATATTCAGTTTGCTATCTCACAGATGAGCAGATCTATGCACTACCCAAGTGTCAAGCATTGGCAGGCAGTTAAGCGCATTTTTTGATACTTGAGTGGTACCCGACTACTTGGATTGTTTTATCCCAAGGGGGATCACTACCGCCAGATTTACATGCTTTTTGTGGCTCTGACTCATCTGTTCGTGTCCACGAGTGGTTTTTTCCTTCATGCTTGGTAGCCCCTGCGTATCTTGGTTGATCAAGAAGCGACCTATTGTGGCCACTAGAAATTTCCTTCATGCTTGGTAGCCCATGCATATCTTGGTTGAGCAAGAAGCGACCTATTGTGGTCACTTCTAGTTGTGAGACTGAGTATAGCGAAGCTTTCACAATGATTGTTGAGTGAGTGTGGCTCAGATGCCTTATGACTGATTTGGGTGTTGGTCAATCTTCTACCACCACCATCTTCACTGAAGTCAGAGCATGTTGGCAATTGTGAAGAACCCTATGTTCCATGCTCGGACTAAGCACATTGAGATGCACTATCATTATTTAAGGAAGAGGTTCTCTGCAGGAGAGATTAGTTTGGCATATGTGCCCACACAAGAGAACATTGTAGACCTTTTCACAAAAGCTCTGCCTAGGGAGAAGTTTGAAGCTTTTCGTAGAGCTTTTGGCTTAATCCCTATTGTGAATTGATTGCACATAGCTTGAAACTTCCTTATACATGAGTGCTAGCTCGTTGTTCACCCCATCACTCCCAAGCGGGTTTGTTGATATAGTTTGATAGTGATGTGTGTGAACACACTAGGACGATCAGGGCACTTTTTTCCCTCTTTAAGAGGTTTTTTCCCCCAGCTTGTATATATGTCTATAATGCTAACGGGTCACTAATCTTTGTACATTCTCTTGGTAATACATTGAGTATTATCTGGTGTGCTCCAAGATTCTTCTTCTTCCTTGTGTTATTTATGTGCTTTCGCAGACCTCAAACTCCAATAATGGGCCATGCAAAATTGCCTCCAAAAAAGGTGTTCTATCTTGAATTTCCTCCTAATTTATAGGAACACTTTTCCAACTTGGCATTGACTTTAAACGTTATTTACTCATGACCATTGATGATGTGTAAAACATAATAATTTACCCCAAGGGTATGGGTGCATCTAGAATACTTTTGGCATGGGAGATTAACCATACAGGGCCTCGAAAGAACAATAATACAATGGAATTCCTTAGCACAATTGGGTCATTTTCCTCCACTCTTACGCCCCCAAAGGACTCACGTCACATAAGAATATGATTCCTTTGAGCGAAAGATGGAATACCTTATATGAAAAAATAATTTGTAACAAGTGTTTGAATGAGGAAGTTTTGCGGTTTCAAGCCTGATAGCTTTGTAATCCACCATTAGAAGAAGATAAAGAGAACGACTTAGTGGGAATTCTCATCCAAGTTTTGCTTAGCTCCGTGCTTAAGCCTTTTTTAGGGCCTTTTGCGCTTTCTCATTCATGATATGAGGGGAGTGCTTATTTTAATTGTGGGTGTGCCATCAAGGAATTCTTTGCTACATCCTACAAAGATTCTCTGTGTTATCTAGACTTATACCTCAAAATTCAGGGAGATCTGGAACTATATCTTATCTTCGACGAGATTCCAAAGCACTTATTCAAAGATTAATAGACAAATTGATTTTTCCCAAAAATTTAGTCCTTTGTGAAATTGATATGGTTGCTTGTCGAAACAATTGAATCGGTGTTTCCAAATGGAGATTTTGTCATAAGTCCATATTTAAAATATGTTGACATTTTGGAAACCTATCTTTTAAAAATAAAAATATTGAATGAATAGACTGAGAGACTTCAAAATTACTTTTTATGAGGTTAGTTGCTGCTCGATGACAAAGCAAAAAACCTAGCGTTATATGTATTAATTTGAGAATAAGACAAAAATACAAATCTGTGTTTAATCTATCAATTTATTTTTGAACAAGTCGACTGGCTGCATGAGTAGTAAGATGGTATCTAACCATACCATTGCAAAGGAGCAGGTAAACCCCCTTAGGTTGGCTGATGGTAGCTATTTTTGAAATTATCCATTTGCTTAAAAGCATGTATTTGAGAGATTCATGTTTCATACTATTAGTATCAATAGGCTAGGAGGGATCACGTGAGTTATGGTCCTTGTGAGAAAGGTGAATAGCATTAGATATCATGATCTACACTTCTTTTATATAAGACAAGATAAGTGAGAAACATTAGAAATAGAATAATTCATTATTGACTCCATAATAAAAGAGGGAGAGATGAGTGGGTAGATAATAACATGAATAGGATTAGATCCTAAGGGGGTTAACACATAAACCACTTTATTTGACTTTGTGTATGTACATTCTTTGAATATCAATGATGATACCAGAGGGGGATAGAGGCCCCCCTTAGGGTGGCCCCTTAAATTAAGTCCAAACCCACCATGTGCCTTCACTTTTCCTAGCATGACCCCTAGAAAGTGGGTGGAGACACCACTAGTCAAAGCTTAGCTTATTGAATGACAAAGGCCAACAAACAACCAACAAGGTGCTAAAGTTGAACGTTCATTTAGGTTTTGCGCATTAGACTGAAAAATAACATCAACTAGCAAAGCCTTGAAGTTTGGCCAACCAAGGTAGCTACCATGTGCCTTTTTTCCATGACCATTAGAAAGTGCTAGGTTTTGCTTAATAGTACCATTAAGGTTTTGCTTAATAATACCATTCAGGTTTTGCTTAATAATACCATTAACGTTTTTCCTGGTAGTGGAGATGTAAGAGAAATCAAAAATCTTACCTTAAGGGCCAACATTATCTTTGGCTATTCAAACAAGCCCAAGCTTATAGATAGATGTCTTTGTTATTGAGAAGACACCTAGAGGAGAAGCTTATCTGAATAGAAAGTGACTCTATAGTTATCAATTGGTTTGATAAGTGGTATTTGGGTAGGGATAATAAGGATATTGATAACTATATCATGGAATCTATGAGAACGGCTAAAGAACCTTCTCAATTTATGCATAAGACCTTCTTAAGCTTGAATGGCGGATGCTATGAGTCTGAGCTAGTATTCATGGATGCTTCTTCTTTCGCTTATCAGATTATGGCATATTTGCTACAAGATGTTTATCTAGCTAAGTAAACCAATCTAATACCACATATTAGACACAATGACCTTGACTCAGATACAAAAAGAATTTTGTTAAGCTTGACCAACAAGGACCTGCTTAAGCTTAATGTTATAAGTGCCTACTTACGATTTTTATTCACAGTTTGATAACAAAAAGAATTTTTGTCTTTATTTGTGGGGTCCAAGGGCAATAGGGGGATTAACACATAACCCACTTTATTTGAATTTGTATATGTACATTCTTCGAATACCATTGATGATACGAGAGGGGGATAGAGGTCTCCCTTAGGGTGGCCCCTCAAATTAAGTATACACAATGTTGAATAGAAAATCAATAAGATAGAGTAGTGGCCACTTTGAGAAGCCTTCGAGCCCAATGACAAGAAGTTTCATAGTATGCTTTTGTATTTTGAGGTCATCAAGTCCTTTGCCATCCAAAAGGCGAACAAACTCTATCACTTGAACAAGAGCAAAAAGAACTAGTAAACTAAATGGCTAAAGAAAACAAAACCTAAACGTAGAAGCTAATACTGTTAGGCTTAAGCATTCTCTTTAGTGCCTTAATGGGTCTTTTTTGGTTTGGCCAAGGAAACTACTGACCAACTATATAATTTTTTGGAGAAGGATAGAACCCATATGTGTTTAGAACTACCCCCAAAGCTTGTACATTCCACCACTATGAAGGGTATAGCTTACCCACATGCACCAGCTATTGAGAGTAGTATTGAAAAGGTCGGCTGCTCTCTCGTAGTCATTATCTTCAAGAACGCATGCTCATAGAGTCAAATTTTTGTAGAGGATACTACGAGAATTTTCGTGCACCCTAAAACTGGTACATTCCACCACTATGAAGGGTATAGCTTACCCATAAATACCAACTATTGAGTAGTCTCCAAGGGTTGAAGGAGTCGCCAACCCTCAATGATGTAGCTAAGGACAACCCTCAATGATGTAGCTAATGATAACCCTCAATGATGTAGTTAAGGACATCGTGGAAACAAGCTACATGCTTTTTAGACTATTTCGACATCAGGGGAGTACTTACTTTAATTGTGGGTGTCTCATTAAGGAATTATTTGCTACATCCCAATTCGTTATGTACATATGACTAGATACAAGGAAGAGAACCGCAATAGCCACATGTTGTTGTGTGGTATTTTTCAACCATAAACCTCCACTAACCGGATTTAGTCCACCATGAAAAGTATTTTGACCAGTTCAGAGTGAAAAATGGAATTAATCCTTTTGCAAAACTTGGATATATCTCAGATAGAAGGTCGCGATCAATAATGCATCCAGGCCCAATGACAAGAAGTTTCATAGTATGCTTTTGTACTTCTCGACTATTGGGTTATTGTTAGGACCAATAGGTTCAAGCTAATACTATACCTAACGTGCTAAAGAAAAATTTAGCACAAAACTAATATGTTTTCTTTAGTGCAAAACATAGGTGGGAACTAATGCACAAAACGCTGCATAGAAGACATAATGAACCATAGTAAAAAGTTCATCATATAATAAAACTTTATTTTCCACCTATTTGGAGAGATGGTGTAGACTTGCATATTCCAACACTTACCCTCAAGTCCAACATCTAACTTAAATGAAAAAGCTTCTTGAAATGAAACAATGATGAGCCTACCTTTGAAGATGCATGATGATGTTATACCCACAAAATGATAGGCAGGAGATTGTTGAATCACACCCAACTTGAAAATCCATGGTTGAGGATTACTTCCTGATGGAGAGTGTTAATCTCCAAAAGAACAAGCTATCCTTGATGTTAGACCACCTCTATATCAAGGATAACTTTAAACTCCAACCAATTTTGGAAGACAGGCACCAAACTGTCAAGATTTTAGCTAATTGTGAAGAAAGTCATTTCACAGAAAAGTCTACTGCACATTATTCACTCATTGATTAATCATTTGTGTAAATTTTTTTATGAAACTTTGTAGAATGTGTCGCCTAGAGTTTGCGCACATCCTCCAAGTTAAAATACTTCAAAAGATTAAGTAGGTTATGAGAAATGGTTCAAATAATCTACCTATGTCTGAAACTGCCTTCCTGTAGAGTCGACTTTGACACCTGCAACTTCTAACACATAGTTCTCCCAAACTAGAACCCTTTTAAGCGAATGCTTTTAGCCATAGATGGCTTACCTTCCAACTTAGATTTTGACTCCTCATTTGTGTAAAAATTTACATTGTGCACTGAGAACTGACCATTTCTTTGACCATCGGGATTGCGCCTGTTTTAGAAGACACTCAACACTTTCTCACATATAGATGTTCCTACACAAAATTCTCTCAGCCTGTTTGCAATTGGACTCTTAAACTTTAACCATAGATAGATTAACTATGGAATTAGATGTGTACAAAATGATTTCTGATAAAATCAAACACAGAAGGAGAACAAGAGAAATGATCGATGTGCAATTCTCTGAACATTCTTTCTATTCAACTTTTCATACATCTGATGGATGATACACACACTACTCATCATCTATTCATCTATATTTCATCTCTCTCTTCTAATACGGCTATCTAAAAGTATATATATATATATATATACATATGAGTATTGATTCGTCATTACTTCAAGTATTTTGAAGCATTTACAAAACTAATGTACATATGTCTAAAGAAATTTTATTCCTAAATCTTCACTTCACTTCATGAAGTTGGACTTCAATCTTTTCTTCATATCTTTATTTCTAGGCTTCTCATAATCACCAATTGTTGATTGTCTTGCTCCAACAGCTCCCCCTCGATCATCAATTGTCATTACCTACATCTTCTTTATTCCTGCCATATCTTTAAACCTCTGCAAGTTTGGTCCGTCCAAGCTCTTTGTCATCATATTTGCAAGTTGATCTTTTGTAGGAGTATGCATAACTTCTATTTCTTTATCAACAACCTTCTCTCTCAAAAAATGATACTGAATCTCAATATGTTTAGTTATAGCACGGAATACAGGATTTGCTGCCAAATATAAAGAATTCATATTGTCTCCACAAATGATAGGAGTACTCTGTATAATATCAAAACTCTTCATAAGAGTCTTTAATCATATTACTTCTTTTGCAGCTTCTACCATGCCTTTGTATTCTGCTTCTATAGATGATAAAGAAACTGTATGTTGATTCTTAGAACACCATGAAACTAGCTTATCTCCCATATAACACAAATATCCATGTGTTGATCTTCTATCATCAGAATTACCTGCCCAATCTGCATCACTGTATATTTTGACTCTTGTATCTTAAGTAAAACCATAATACAAACCTTCTTTAAGTGTGCCCTTGATGTACCTAAGTACTCTTTGTCCTGCAATCCAATGTTCCTTTCTAGGACAATGCATGAATTGAGATAGAACTCCAACTGCATATGATAAGTCAGGTCTTGTTAATGTAGCATAAATCAAGCTACCCACCAAACTCTGATAAAGCTTCATATCTTTGAACTCTTCTCCTCCATATCTACTCAATCTATGATTCACTTCCATTGGAGTTGGTGCTATCCTGCAATCTTCCATTTTAAATTTGGTTAGCAAATTTTTCAGATACCTTTCTTGAGTTACATATACTCCATGTTGAGTATATGAAATCTCCATTCCCAAAAAGAATGACAAATTTCCCAAATCACTGATTTTGAATTCTTTCTCCATTTGCTTCTTACTCATGTGTATACCTTTGTCATCTGTTCCTGTAAGTATTATGTCATCAACATAAATACAAACATAAATAAATCCATCCTCACTTGCTTTGACTAGCAAGCTACTATCTGCCTTTGATGCTTGAAATCCAAGTTCCTTTAAGAACTTTACAAGCCTATGATTCCATGCCCTTGGGGCCTGCTTCAACCCATACAAAGCTCTCTTGAGCTTACACACATAATTTGCATACACTTGATCTTTGAAACCATCTGGTTGTTCCATGTAGACTTCATCTTAAATATACCCATTAAAAAATGCATTCTTCACATCTAATTGAGATAATTTCCAACCTTTGCAAGCAACAATTGCTATGAGAGCCCTTATGGTTGTCATCTTTGCAACAGGACTATAAGTTTCATCATAGTCCACACCATATGTCTGTGCATATCCCTTTACAACAAGCCTGGCTTTGTACCTAGATACACTTCCATCTGCAAACCTTTTTGTTGTGTAGACCCATTTACATCCAATGATCTTCTGGCTATTTGGTTTAGGAACCAAATCCCAAGTCTCATTTTCCATCAATGCATCATATTCTTCCTGCATAGCTTTTTCCCAATTCTTCTTCCCTTTGGCTTCATCATATGTGGATGGATCTTCATCTACTTTTAACATGTAAGCATACTCTTTAGTAGTCAAGAATGAAGTATCATAGCTATACCTTGTAGGTTGCCATTTGTGCCTAGATGACCTTCTGAGTTCTCCATTTCTTGAAGTTTCTGGTTCATCACATTCTGGATCAAACCTTGGCACATCTTCAACATCAACCTGTACTTCATTGTTCTCCTCTTCATCAAATATCTGAACCTTTGATTTACCTTTCTTTTGATTCACAAATTCTTCAACATTTGCATGAACATTAAGTGTACCTGCATACCTAGTACCTTGCTCATCAAATGTAACATCCTTAGACACAAGGAATTGCTTTGTGGATGGACTCCACAACCTATAACCCATCTGCTTGTCATCATAACCAATGAATACATACTTCTTTGCTTTAGGTTCCAATTTATGCCTCAATTGAGATGGTACATATGCATATGCCAAGCATCCAAATATTTTACAATGATCCAAGGTAGGTCTCTTACCCCACCAAGCTTCATATGGTGTCATACCCTGCAAAGCTTTACATGGTAACCTATTGACCAAATATGTGGTTGTGTTTACTGTTGGAATACAACAATCACAATTTGATGATTACAAAGAGTCTGAAGTAAGTCTATGATCAGATTGAAGTTCAAGAAGTCATTTGAGGAAGTAAAGAGATCTCAGAAGTGAAGCTTGTATACATATGTACATTACAGTTGGAAATTCTTGTAACTTGAGTATAGATAATCCTTAGGATGATGAGGAGTAATGTAATAGACACGGGATAAGTCTAAAGCCATATGTATATAAGTCAATGATGTAAAGAAACACATGAGAGAGTCATTAGAAGCCAAGTGTCATAGAGATAGATGTGAAGAGAGTCATCTTCAGAAAATAGTGACGAGGATTTCGTAGATTTCTCTTAGTCTGATCATGTGGATCAGAAATCCTTTTGTACACATCTAATCTAGAAGCTAATGAAGCTATGTTCAAAGTTTCATGGTCTAATTCTTCTTCTGTTGTGAGTATGATTAATAGGAACATGTGTATGTAAAGTCTGTAGATGATCTCTCAGAGTCGCGCACTTTTTCGTGTCAATGTTTTGCTTAGATCTCAGTGCACAGTGTAAAGTTTTTGATGAGTGAGCATTGAAAATCTAAGTTAGAAGGTATGAAGCTATGGCTAAAAGCATTTAGCAAAACGGGATTTTTGATGTGAGAAATCAACTTAAGAAGTTGACCATGTCAAAGTCGCCATTTCTTGAAGACAGTTTTTGACACAGGTTTGATCTAAAAGATCAAATTAGAAATCTAGTGGTTCTTTTGAAGAACTAATGATCAATATAGTTGCGCAAAGGTAGCATGGATCTGTGAGTATCATTCGAATGATTAAATTCAAAGTAGTATGAAGAAACTAAAGTCTATTTCTGAAGCAGATTCTTGAAGATGAAGAAAACTTTATACAGAGAAGTGTTACTTGATATATGTGAAAGATAATTTGAAGTTTGTGTAAAGATTGATTTATTCTTGATATAGAGGAGTTCTTAAGTCAAGTTAAATCAACCATTTGGAGATTGAAAGGTCTCCAACAGTGGTATCGGAGCTGGAAGCCTTTCATATTGTCCATAGAATTGTCACTTGATCACTTTACTCCTGATCTTAATCAATTGCTAGGACACATGCTAACTTTTGAGTATGACATTAAGGGAGACAATGACAGGAGTGCAAGTCAAGCCATGTACTCCAAGGAAAATAAAAAGAATGGAAAAGGGAAACATTCAACTGATGATGAAGGAACCTCAAGTCAAGCTAACTTTACAAAAGGAAGGATGAATTTCAGAGGTAAAGGAAGAGGAGGTAAGAACAAAGATAATACTAAAGCTTGTTGGATTTGTGGCAGAACCAATCATTTGGCAAATGATTGTTGGTATAACAATCAAAATGGTGGAAGCAATAATCAGAGTTTTAATCAAAGAGGTAGAGGAGGCAAAAACCAAAGAGGCAACTTCAGAGGAAGAGGTGGTAGGACATCATATGCTAGAGGAGGCGGAAGAAGTTTTCAATCTCAGTCGTACAACAATAATTATTATAACTATGCATCAGATCAGAAGAATGATATGAACCTTATCTTAAATGCAACTCATGAAGCAGTAGGAGAAGATCAAAGAGTGTTTTATATTGCCTCAGGATGTAGTAATCATCTGAGTGGCAATATATCATTGATGACTGACATGGAAGCAAAGGTGAATGGACATACAGTTCAAACAGGTGACAACACCAAGCATAAAGTGGAGAGCATTGGATCAGTGAAGACAAAGAATGGAAGTACACTCTTGAGCAAGGTACTTTATGTTCCTACTATTCCTAAAAACTTGATAAGTGTAGGGCAAATTGTGGAGAAGGGATATGAAGTTAGATTCACAAATGATGGTGTTTATGTGCAAGATCCAAATCACGGATATAGAAACATCATTGCAGGTAAAAAGGAAGGAAGGTTGTTTACTCTCAAAGTCCAAGGTAATGTGGGACATGCCTTATTTACTCATGGAAGTCAAAAGATGTCTGAGTTATACCTATGGCATAAAAGGCTAGGCCATTTCAATGAGAGAGCCATAAAGGAAATGTCAAGGAATGATGTGGTGCTTGGTTTGCCAAATATTGAAGGGCAACACATGGTGTACAAGTGTGAAGCTTGTCAATTAGGTAAAGCACACAAAAGTTCTTACAACAAATCAGGATACAAGTATTCAAACATGCTTGAGTTAGTTCATACAGATGTGTGGGGTCCTTCAAGGGACTATAGCATAAATGGATCCAGATATTATGTGTTGTTTGTTGATGATGCAACGAGATGGATTACTTTATATGTAATCAAGGACAAATCAGAAGTGTTCAAGACATTCAAGCTTATGCAGAAAGGATTACAGGACAAAAGCTCAAGAGGTTGAGATCAGATGGAGGGGGAGAGTATTTCTCTTAAAGAGTATGATGATTATTTGTGGAATGCAGGTATAAAAAGAGAAGTAACTTGCAGGTACTCTCCTCAACAAAATGGAGTTGCAAAAAGAAGAAATAGAACTCTTGTAGAGTTTGCAAGAGCAATGATGAAGGAAAAGAATTGTCCAAACTACTTATGGGCAGAAGCTATCAACACTTCAACATACCTTGTGAATAGGTTACCTTGTAAAGCTTTGGATGGAAGAACTCCTTATGAAGCATGGTGGGGTAAGAAACCTACTCTTGATCATTGTAAGGTATTTGGATGTTTAGCATATGCTTATGTTCCTTCACAATTGAGACATAAGCTAGAACCCAAAGTAGAGAAGTATGTGTTTATTGGGTATGAAGATAGACAGATGGGTTACAGATTGTGGAGTCCATCCACAAAGCAATTTCTTGTTACCAAAGATGTTACATTTGATGAGCAAAGCACATGGTATACAGGGTCAACAAATGATTATGCAGGTGTTGAAGAAATACAAAGGAAAGGGAAGACAAATGTAAGTGTGTATGAGGAAGATATTGATGATGATGATTATAAAAGTAAATTGCAGGATAATGTTGAAGATGGGCCAAGATTTGATCCAGAATCAAATGTGGCTAAGACTTCAAGAAGTGCAGAGGTCAGAAGATCCTTGAGAGAAAGGAAAGAGCCTATCAGGTATAGCTATGATACATCTTTCCTAACCACAAAAGATTATGCTTACATTGTGAAGACAAAAGAGGATCCAATCACATATGAAGAAGCTAAAGGTAAACAGAATTGGGAGAAGGCAATGCAAGAAGAGTATGATGCTCTACTTGAAAATGAAACATGGGAATTAGTGCCAAGACCAAAGAATCAGAAGGTCATTGGATGTAAGTGGGTATATAAAACAAAAAGGTTTGCAGATGGTAAGGTTTCTAGATACAAGGCTAGACTTGTGGTCAAAGGTTATGCCCAAACCTATGGGGTAGATTATGATGAAACCTTTAGTCCTGTTGCTAAGATGTCTACAATTAGATCATTGATTGCTATTGCTGCTTGTAAAGGATGGAAGTTATCACAATTAGATGTGAAGAATGCATTTCTGAATGGATACATTGCAGATGAAGTGTACATGGAGCAACCAGAAGGCTTCATGGATTTAATTGGATCAGATTATGTGTGTAAGCTCAAGAGAGCTTTGTATGGGTTGAAGCAGGCTCCAAGAGCATGGAATTACAGGCTTGTTAAGTTCTTGAATGAATGTGGATTTCAAGCATCAAAGGCAGATAGTAGCTTTTTGCTAGTAAAGGCAAGTGAAAATGGATACATATACATGTGTATTTATGTTGATGATATTATTGTCACAGGTACAGATGCTCAAGGAATCAATGAACTTAAGAAACAAATAGAGAAGGAGTTTAGGATAAGTGATTTGGTAAACTTATCTTATTTCTTAGGAATGCAGATTGTATATACTCAACATGGAGTATATGTTACACAAGAGAGATACTTGAAGAATCTTCTTATCAAGTTCAACATGGAGGATTGCAAGTCTTCAAGCACACCATTAGAGGTAAATCATAAATTGAGCAGGTATGGAGGTGAAGAGTTTAATGACATGAAGAAATATCAGAGTTTGGTAGGTAGTTTAATCTATGCTACCTTGACAAGGCCAGATCTATCATATGTAGTAGGTGTGTTATCACAATTTATGCATTGTCCAAAGAAGACTCATTGGATTGCAGCTCAAAGGGTACTCAGATATATCAAAGGAACTCTAAGTGAAGGTCTGTACTATGGATTTACTTCTGATACAAGAATTAAAGTGTTTAGTGATGCAGATTGGGCAAGTGATTCAGATGATAGAAGGTCTACTCATGGGTATCTCTGTTATATTGGAGATAAATTAGTTTCTTGGTGCTCAAAGAAGCAACATATAGTTGCTTTGTCATCCACAGAAGCTGAGTATAAAGGAATGGTAGAGGCTGCAAAGGAAGTGATATGGTTAAAGACCTTGTTGAAGAGTTTTGGAACTGATCAGAGAACTCCAATTATTTTTGGAGACAATATGAGTTCATTGTATTTGGCAGCTAACCCTGTTTTTCATACCACGACTAAGCATATAGAGATTCAGTATCATTTCTTGAGAGAAAAGGTACTTGATAAAGACATTGAAGTGATGTATACTCCAACAAAAGAACAAGTTGTAGATATGTTAACAAAAAGCTTGGATGGACCTAAGCTACAAAGATTTAAGGAGATGGCAGGAGTGAAGAAGAATGGAATAATCACAATTAGTGATTGAGGGGGAGTTGTTGGAACATAGCAATCACAAATTGATGATTACAAAGAGTCTGAAGCATGTCTATGATCAGATTGAAGTTCAAGAAGTCATTTGAGGAAGTAAAGAGATCTCAGAAGTGAAGCTTGTATACATATGTACATTACAGGTGGAAATTCTTGTAACTTGAGTATAGATAATCCTTAGGATGATGAGGAGTAATGTAATAGACGCGGGATAAGTCTAAAACCATATGTATATAAGTCAATGATGTAAAGAAACACATGAGAGAGTCATTAGAAGCCAAGTGTCATAGAGATAGATGTGAAGAGAGTCATCTTCAGAAAATAGCGACGAGTATTTCGTAGATTTCTCTCAGTCTGATCATGTGGATCAGAAATCCTTTTGTAAACATCTAATCTTGGCTTCTCATAATCACCAATTATTAATTGTCCTGCTCCAACACTTCCTAATCCTCCTTCTTAGGGTTTGATTCAACCACCTCCTACCTATCATTTCTTGAGTCTAACAAATGATCCTTCCTTACTCATGACTTCCTTAAGGGGAGCTCCATCACACCAAGTGATGATCTATCCTTGATGAATAATTCCTTGCCAAGAGCTTTGGTGAAGAGGTCAGCTACATTCTCTTTTGTGTTGCAATGTTGTAAGATGATATCTCCACTTTGTATCTTTTCTTTGATGAAGTGCTCCCTTACTTCAATGTGCTTGATTCATTGATGCATAAATAGATTCTTTGCCAAAGATTCAATTGAGACATTATCACAAGAATAGTTGTAGGTTGGTTTTCACCAAAACTGATTTCTTCTAAGTATCCTTTGAGCCACATAGATTCACAAGCCAACATTGTGAGAGCTTTGTATTCAGCTTCTATAGAGGATAAACTGATAGTTCTTTTCTTCTTGGAACTCCATGAAATAGCTCCATTGCCTAGGAAAAAGGCATTTCCACTTATGCCCTTTTTATCAACCAAATTTGGTGCATAATTTGAATCACAAAATCAGTGAAGATTCAAGGAATTCCAAGTGAAGAAGTACCTTTAAAATATCTAAGTATCCTTTTTGCTATATTCCAATGAGGTACTTTGGGAGCTTTTAGATATTGAGAAAGTTCACTGCAAAACAGATATCGCGTTTTATGACAGTCAAATATAGGAGAGATCCTATGAGTTTTCTATATAGGGTTTCATCACAGGGAACACCATTCTCACCTTTGTGAGTTTGAGAGTTGATTCCATAGAAGTAGAAATCGACTTAGAGCGAGACATCTCAAATATATCAAGAACAAAAAAGAGGTGCTTTATGGTGAGATTTAATAAATTACTCTAAAGACATAATGAACCATTGTAAAAAGTTCATCATATAATAAAACTTTATTTTCCACCTCTTTGAAGAGATGATGTGGACTTGCAAATTCCAACATTATGTTAATAACTTTTTCATAGTATCTCATAAACCCCAAATCAAATCTCTTATCTAATACTAGAATGAGTATTTTCCATGTTCTCTTAACAAATCATAAAAATGGAATACATGTTGTAATCACAATGATACTCAAGAAACTTCACTTTTTTTACCTTTGGGAGTGGAGAAATTCATCTATCATGAATCTTGCTCAATGTATTTTCATGCCCTCATGTAGTTAAACAATATTATTCAATCCATGGGTAGATAATCACTTAAGTTGAATTAAGAAAAATGATTATGTGATGTTTTTGTCTAGCACTTGCGTAGACTTATAATCTCTATTAACTTGGAAGGGTAATTAATGTACTTTGTGAATATTTCCCTTCATAAATTTTGTATCGAATACAAGAGTTGTTTAATTCCAGCCCATTCCCTTTTTATCTAATTCCACTATAATTGATTGGGAGATAAGCATATGAAACAAAAATTTTCATTTTCATCTATCTTGAAATCATTGAACTTTCAAATCTATCTCTTTTATTATAAATTTTACCTTATTATCTTTATATTCTTCTTTTGTTTATAGATTCAATATTGCTTAAGGACTTTGTTACAATCACATAAAGGAATTACATACACACAAATATGAAAAGGAAAGCCAAACTCATATCTCTAGTAGAGAGTCTCTCTCTAACATAATGATAGTGCACCTCAATGTTCTTTGTATGAGCATGGAACAAAGTATTCCTCTCAACTACCAATGCACTCTAACAATCAGTAAAGATGGTGGTGGAAAAAGACTAACCAACACCGAAATCAACCAATATGGTTTATATTTTTCAAAGATTTGTAGCAACTAATTTAACTAATTTTTTTAATGATTTAATTCGACCACATAAACATTCTAGTGAACAACACTAGAAATACATTTTAATATATGTGAAATTCAATACCAACACTATAATCATATCGTATGGAGGGAATCTTATTATTGATTGATGGGATATTGATAAATCCTAATAATGTCATTATTTTGAGATTACTCGAACCTAAAGATAATAGAATTGAAAAGCATTCACAATACCATGAGATTTCTACCACTTGTTTATATATGAGCATGTCAATGATATTGCCGGATCTACTTTTGTGGAAGTCTTGTGGACGCATACGACATGTTTTTTTAAGAAAACAAATAATATGACATGTTCTATTTCCCTAGTTTCAAGGGAGCTATTTTTATGATGTAAAACAAAGGTGTTCATAGGCTACTTCCAATGAGATCTTCAAAGCGACCAATGTTTGATAGCCTACATTGATGGAGTTCGATATAAAGTCTTTTGCAAGGAAGAGAGAATATACCTACGTGCCCTTGCAGCATAATTTCATATGATAAGCTTTAAAAAATTATAAATATTTTTGCGATAAAAAATGAAGGAAACTTAAGACAAAAGGTGCACAAAATTTTAAGGTGGTCCACCAAAGCCAACTTTGCATATGGATTAGGTTAGTTCGATTTATTACTTCACCTATAGAAGTCGAAAAAAAAAACTCAAATTGTCCACGTCCCATTGTTCTAGTGGTTGAGTCTTTGGTCTCTTTGAGGCAGAGGTTCAGAGTTCAATCCCCGGGCTGGACATGTAATGGCTTTGGTCAGTCTAAACTAGTTGTAATGTTGTCTAACCCCAGTCTAAACCAATTGAAACTAATTGTAATCTTGTTTAACCCTTGCTTTGTGGGATACGGAGGGTCCCGCAGGTACTATGCCCGTTCACCTATACAATTGTCCTTTCAAAGTTAAAGCTCGGGAGAGTAGGCGCTTCCCGAACCATTTCACAACAAAAAAAAAAAAAAAAAAAAAAAAAAAAAAAAAAAAAAAACCTCACATATGTATTCCAATTTTCTTAATAGAGACTGATATGGTAAAGTAAACACGAAAGCTTTACATAATTATTTCACATAAATCTAAGTTGCGCGTGCCAATGATGGTCCTCCTTTGTGCAGGGCATTTAAAAGCAATTAGATGCAGTCAGACTTCTTAAACAGAAGTACTTAGGACTTGGTTTAGAGAGACATGTCTACAAGCAGGACGAAAAATGAATCCAATGTTGAGAAAATACGCTAATAAAAGGGTAAAGTAAATAGTTCCACCTTAAGCATATAAATCTTGAAATGAAATGAACACAAAGCCCATTTTCAATTACCGGAATACTCAGTTAGATGGGCAATATTCTTGCGAGACTGAATAGACGGTCTGATTCATAGGCTCACAAGAGACATTTGGAAGCATCAAAAGCTTTTTATATGTTTATTCATCATGGAAATCTGTAATATAGAATATTAGCTGGGGGAGGGGAGCACTGGTCATCAGCAGTCTCGAATGTGAGGATTTCTACACCAAAATAATTCGAGTTGGATTATACTGATAACTTTTCACGAAAAATGCAATTAATAAATCTACATCATCTCAAATTTACACTTCCGAGAGTTTTTTTTTACTGCCAGAATTCTATAGTTTCTTTTCCAAGAAGAACAGTTGCTACACAGTTTTGGATGGTAAGTACTTCACTTATTACGAATCATACTAAGGATCGAGGAGCACCGACTTCTATAAGGATGAAAATGACAAGAAAATGTTATGTCTCTTGTTTTGAGCATGGTTGCCAGTGCTTTCCTGTACATAAGCAAGTGGCATGCATAATACATATGGCTTCTGGATGGCTAATGATCGAAAATATGATAATCCTGAGATAGCAGTGGAGTATTCAATGTGAAACACATTGAAGCTAACACCAAATGCTAAGCAAACAATTTCAAAAGCCAAGCAGGTCTATATGAAAGCATCTTTAAGGTCGATGAGCCTTATCAGGCCAAAAGAATCAAAGACTGATCACATGTTACCTTGTGATGGCGGGCATTAATGGAAAGGTTTCAAACATGCGGGAAGGTGGACACTTGGCAGAAGGGAAAAACAACTGTAAGATTTTATGGACAAATTAAGAGTCACGTTGGAACTAAGGATGGCACGTGGATACAGAATGGCAACTATATAAAATCTTATGTCACAAGTTGAATACAGCTGGCCAATGCAGGATGATAAAGATTTCCATTTCCTGCAAGTAACCTACGTAAACGAAACCTGTTCAGCACATATAAAGAAAATGGCATGTAGCTGAACCAGGTAGCGAACCAAAACAAAGGATTGGGCAAGGAGCAATTGAGGCCACGTGAACTAGGTCAAATCAAACCTTTATCACGCCATTGCTTTATCTCTGACCGCAACGCATAGTTTGGCGTAATAATTTTGTGTTCAAGCCTCTTATTGGTCATCGGAGAGGTATTGTTTGTCTGGAGCCACACCCTGATGGCATCGTTCTCATATGTGAAACCATCTGCTGCAAAGCAAGGCTCCTCCATGATATCCTGTTGTATTTAGAAATTTATCAGTGGCCATCGTGATAAGAAAGAAACCTCTTTCATATATTGAACAAGAGTAGATACCTTATATATAGGACAAAAGAATGAGCTTGGAATGCAGAGATGTGTGTTTGGCAAAGTCATCCTCCTGGAACATATGTCTGTGCCTGGAATATTTACAAAGTTTTGAATACTCTCCAATACAGGCAATATGTCTGTTTCAAGCCTCAGATCTTTCAAGCTAGAAGACGTTATACACTGCAATGCTATATCTGCAAGTTTTGTTACAGCTTCAAGCGGCCAATCACCTGCTGATGTATCAAGAAGTTTTACAAGCTCCCCCCGCCCTACAGCCTCTCTAACGAGATCAGGCAACCCGATACCTGGTTTTCTGGTCAGAAGCTGTAACATTATGACACCTAGGGCACTTATATCATCTTCAAAGCTTCCGACACAAATACACTGAGAATTGAGGGTGAAGCAATGTGAGTGACCAACTGGCTTGCTGCCATTTTCATGAACTACATTCAATGTTAGCTTGTCACAAAGAGGATCAGAGAGCCGGATATTGGTAACTTTGCTGACAAAGTGATGATCAAGTAGAATATTTGCAAGTTTTAGATCTCCATGGACTATGGGTTTCACACGTGAGTGGAGAAAGAGCAATGCTGTGGCCACTTCTAAGCAGACTCTTAATCTGGTTTGCCATGGCAGAGGAGTGGATCCATTCCTGCAATGCAGGCGATCCTCGAGGTTTCCATTGACCATAAATTCATACATGATGCACCTCTCAGGACAAGTACCAAGCAAAGCCAGAACATGTGGATGCCGAAGGTGACTCAAAACCTCTACCTGCAGATGATGGAAGAGTACATTGCAATCAGAAACCACTCGATTGCTTCAGAATATGGGCGAAAACCAGCTCATTTACTCACCGTTTTATAGAAGTATTCACTAGCATCTGACCTATCTTCAGCTAATACCTTGATAGCATAAAGGATATGATGCACTTTGCCTTTGTACATGGGTCCATGTTGGCCCTCCCCAAGCTTGTTCTGTTCACTAAAGCCATCTGTTGCATTCTGTAGGTCTTGAAAACTGTACTCCAAATACCCTCCCTTATGATTGCCGGTAGTCATGGGGGCAACTATTTCAGTCTTAGCCTCTTGTCTGTGTAGTTGGCATGCATTTTCAAGCCGTCTGGCAATACAGTCCACTCTGATTTTCATTTCCTTGTTACTCTTCCTTTCTGATTCTGCTTGGATCTTAGCACATGCTATCTCATGTGCATATGCCTTCACTGTTTCCTTCAAAAGTTCAAGCTCTGCCTGAGTTTTCTGGTGATTACAAACTTCCTCTGCCAATCTTATTTTATCCTTCTCATGATCTTGTACAGCTTGTTCCAATGCAACCAATGCTTCATTATATCTGTTTGCATCCCTTGCTGCCTGCCTTGTTGCACGGCTTGCTTCTCTAAAAGCGTTGATCCAATGTTTCTCATGCTCCATCGCCTGCATATGTGATGGTACACTCAAAGTTACATTTGGCATGCTATGCTTGGAATCAACAAATTTTAACATATCCGATACCTTCTCATAAGCAGTTGCCACCAATTCGTTTGCCTTCCTTTTTTCTTGCTCTGCTTCTAACTGCGCACTTATTGCTGATTGACGAGCCTCAAGCAGCTGTTCTTGCAGCAGATTGATAGCGAGAGCGATATTTTCCTGCATATTCTTCATATATCAGTCCAATAAATAGAAAGAAATTGACTTAACGGGTATCGAATGCCTTGATTCTTTGATCACAGTTAGATGTTAACTTTTAAAGCAGCTCAGATGTTAACTTCTACTCAGATTCTGAGATCAATTGGAGACATGCAAAACTGAAAGCATAAATATGGTTTATATATGGTTGTACAATTGGATGGCAGTTAAACAGCCAACATGAATTCAAGTTTGCCATTTTTATACAGAGTGCCATGTATGTCGTCTGATTCTTATGCTTGCTCACACAAACAGAGACCTACTAATCCTCTTCACACATGCCAAATGTCATTGCTTACTGTCAGATCACTCTCTTAAGGTAACAAATGCCAAAGAAACATGAAAAATCTTAAACCATACTGCATGTTCTACCAGAACAGCTGTTACAATTCTCATGTTTTCCAGTGATAATGTAAACTATTCCAATCCACAAGAAGAGCTAATCTCAGACATGCTGCAATGAAAAGCGCTATTGCATTTGCTACCCTTCAACAGAAATCAAATAACCGTACATTTATTGAGAGCCCAGTGTCGCAATATATCAAAATGAATTCTTGAAGTTGCTCCTAGGTCAATTTTTCAACAGAAAGATAACAAAAGGATGTACAAGAAGTGTTGAGTCAATATGGTTACAGTTTCTTACCTAAGATTTGACAGCAGCTGGACGCTGTTTTCAAAGATACTTGACAGATGAGCATTTGTAATGATTGTTAAGATCAAATCACTCTCCATATAAGCAATTCCAGTAGAAACGGGCTTTCATGAATATTAAAACACTTTCATTAATCACACGGCAAGTTAAAACTGCTACTGCTTGGTCTATTGGAGCCTGCTTTAGAAACATACGTGTGACTGTACAGTATTTATTCATATCATACTTTCAGATATATTCCGTGCAAGGATTGTTATCTAAAGTATCTTATCAAGCGCTATTTGGGTGAACCAGAAAATATCTCCACGCGAACTTCCATCATGCGACTGCATGATGATAGACGAGGAAATTGGAATACTTACTGAAAAGGTGATAACCAAGCTCCGATACGTTGTCTACATGTTCCAGATATTATAGCTTTTAATAATGTGGCTAAGTGTAGACGAACTTCATCCACGCCGTGAAAGTGTGCGTTCCTTATTAGAAGGC
>MU260319.1:127500-165000 GCA_020310875.1 Ceratopteris richardii
AAGATAATTTTGAAAAATGAGGTGGCCGCTTGGGTATCTTTTAGAGTTGGCGTTTAATTGAACTTGGCCCAAAATTTTCCTTGGACTTAATAATATTCTTGTGATCAGTGAAACTAATATCCATGAAATTGATATTCCGTGCTGATGAGAGTTAATCTTGGAAAGCATTTGAAATATAATTTTTAAACTGTATGATCATGAAAATTTCAAAGCAAACTTTGTGCTTTCCAAGTGGTGAAAATCTAAGGCAAGCAGATGAACATGGGAAACAAAGAGTGAAACAAGCAAAGCAAGAGATTTATAATGAGAACGTGCTTTGAGCTGTGAGCTATACATGGAAGAGTTTTTAATGATTTCAACCAGACAAATATACATAAAGTAGACAAAGCCTTTATGTACAGTCAATCTTTGGGAGGAAAATGAACTGCTCATCCAAAATACATCATAAGCAAATTTTTATGTACAGTCGATCTTTGGGAGGAAAATGAACTGCTGGTCCAAAAGACATCACAAGTAAATGTTTATGTACACTCAATATTTGGGGGAAAATGAACTGCTCGTTCAAAAGACATAATAAGCAAATGTTTTCAACTTGTTGGTCTCATCTCTGCTCCCTTCATCATGGGAATAACAAATTTCCAGGGCATCAAATCCTTTTTCAATCGATATTGAAAAAAAATCCAGGACTGAGCTCCAATGGGATATTCATCCCCCAAAAGGGATGTCGGTTTTGCTAAAAAATAGCCATGATAAAGGGAATCTTCTTGAGCAATGTTCAGCTGCTGAGTCAATTGGTTTTACATATTTGAATGGAAGCCAATTGGATGTATTCGATGAATTGAAACATACATCCTATATTTATGGAGCTTTATCTTCATCACAAAATTATGAGATTGAGAACCTGCCTTGGATGTGTGGTCTATATACCTCTTAAAATAGCTCCATATGGAAACAAGATTTTTTTGTGTCATGTCGCTGACAGAAAAATTGTTCCCGCTTAAGATGATGGTTGATCAAAAAACATATGGCAACATGGTTCTCTCTTTGAAGTTGGGATCCCTTGTAGGTTCATGTTTTCATTATGATAAGCTAGGGCATTTTTCTAAGGACTGCCCAAACATGAAGAAGCAGAAAATTACAATGGTTCCTACCTATCTGGGCAGCAAGATTACGACCTTTTAAAAACAAAATTTTGGATGGAAACACAATTGTCCTTTCTATCACGAAGAAAGAAAGAAAGTAACTAAGGTTGTTCATGCATCAGACAATGCAACAACAGTTCAAATGAATGATATAGGCATGGCAATCATAGAGACGAGGATTTGGCCCATCTTGGCATGCTTCGTACCACTCGCTGCCAGGATCCTCACCATGAAGGATATTGGAGCTTCAGCACTGACCATTACTCATTACCTTTGAGATGCAGGATCATATCTTATGAGATTGTATTATTCATTGTATTGCCAGGCTTCAGCATCTTCTCAGGATCTTGTACCTTTGTATGAGTAAAGGGTCTCTAATCTGTTCCCAATCCTAGGTTCTACCACAAACCCAGTACTCTACTCATTTCATAGTCTCTTAATTTCTTTTCTTCAGTATATCTAGCTCAAAAATTGTATCAGATTCACTGCTTTATTGTTTTTCTTCAGTATACCTAGCTCACGCATTGTATTAGGTTCACTGCTTTGTAACCTTTTGGTCTCATAGGTGATTTTGGCCTTTAGCAAACATGCATCATCTAATTTCATTTCTCGATGTTGATCTCAATATGATCCCAAGTATGATTAGGTCCAAAGCTTCGATACAGCACAATAGAATTCCGGCAGAAACAAACTGATCAAAGTCCTTGAATTTGATCACTATCATGTGTTTAACATGTATTTCATACAGATTACTTGTAACCTATACAATAGCATTGACTCGCTTCTTGAATAATTTCTAGCTGAAATAATAATCATAAACTGCACAATGTGAGATTTAAGCATATTTCCCATGCTTAATTTTCAAAGAAGGAGACTATTCCAATTGATTCAGAAAATTCCCTGAAGCTTATTCCTTGGGGTTTCACAGCTCATTCCTTCGGCATTAGGAAAAAAGGCGAGCCTTGCATTGGCTTTGTAAGGATTCCTAATTTTTTGGGATTAAAGAAGTTAATCTAAGGGATTAAAGGAGCATAGGAAACCACTAGTGGTTTGTCAAATAAAATATTGTTTGATGCACTTTTATATTTGAATTATGAAATGGAAATATTTGTAGCCTTTGGATTTCAAAGTTGAGTGGCTAGGATTTAAGTCGTTGGAAATATAGAGAGAGAGTCATCTGACAAGTCTTGCGCTTATAGATTCTCTCATGATTGCTTTTCCATCGTTCTGCAAGTTTTTCGGCCGTTAGATGCTCATCAATCCAATGGTTCAGCGCATTTGGGGCTGATCTAGAGAGAGGAGCCATCCGTAGCCGTCCGATAGAGCACTCATCCAATGGATTACATCAAAAGGCGCTTTTGAAACTTGGATCCAAAGGCGGGGTTGAACCTGAGCCGTAGGATGAGCTTTAGATCCAATGGAGGCAAACAAAAGGCGCATTTTTTGATGGGGAGATCATCGCAGCTGTCGGATTAGCTTGAAGATCCAATGGATCAGAATGAAAGGCGCCTTTTCACGGCCCATCCAATCTTAGCCACCCATTTCAAAGCAATCCAAGGGCTCAAATCCAATATTGCCTTGACTTTTGCAATCAAACCTCAACCTTTGGATCTTTTAATCAATCCAAGGGCTCTAGTTCATCTGAAAGACTTTCAAAACCATTCAAATGGCCAAAACCACTAGTTCAAGGTGGTTTATTTCTCTTTGACCACACAAAAACCATGGAAGCCTATGCCTAGCCTATGTGATTAAGGGACTAGACTGTGTCCACCACCCTCTTCTCATTGGTCCATCACTAATCACTCCTTAAGCTAAAAGGCCCATGCAGGGTTACCTTTTTTCCTAATGGGTCTGTTGCTCAAAATATGAATGACAGAAGTATTCTTGTTAGTTTTGATTACCAAAGAAATTAGCTCCCCTTCTCTCATGTTTGAAGACCTTTTCACCTATATTCAGCATACAGACAACGTTGGTTTTCTCTTTGTCCAAGCCTCTGGATACTTTTAGATACACATAAATTGGAAATAGGATACATACTCATATCGACTGGCCTGGAGCTGACATTCCCATAGTTTATTATGCACTCAAAAAACCTGTGGATCTCGCTAAATGCTGCATTAGGAGCTAGGGTGTTCGCAAACCCAATGTCTTTTTGGAGAGGTCATTCTTCCTTGCGGCATCATTTGTTTTATGGAAGATGAATTTGAGTGGCATGAAACAAGGTCACTTAGATAAAAAAGGACAGGCCTACAATGTCACCTTTTCCTTGTTCTCATTGTCAAACCTTGAAAGAACATAAAAGACCTTTCCTAGAGTTCGAAACACATGAACGGCTAGTGGCAGGGACCCCCTTTCTTTATGCACTGGGATTCCTAGGATAAGTCTCTATACCATTATCTTTGACACATATGCATTCAGATAATGGGCTATCTGAATCCTTGACCAGTTTAAATACTGGATATTAATGCATATATGGGATTCCAGGAATGTACTTTATTGAGGACAAAAATTTATAGAAGCCTATCACAAAAATTACTAAAGTTTGTATCATATATTCTAATGATACTCTCTCCACAGACCTTATAAATCATATTGACCAGTTTACTAGCCATTTCTTCGAGCCTGGCAAAAGCCATTGTACGTTGTTTTGTGTGGTTCTCTTGTAAATATTGATAAAGGGAACGTATGTTTACTCCCACCCAAAAAAAAAAAAAAGAAACTAATCCAAATAAAAGCTATACAAGTGATAAATGCTAGACAGTAGTAGCAAGGGACACTTACCGGACTCATTAGACTAATTTGGTTGGGATCATCGAACATTGGGTGTAACGTGCGTTCGTAGGTGATAGAGGCTGAGTTTACGCTGTTGAGCGCTATACAAGAGATAGGTGATTCCTTACTCTCTGGGACTTTGTCAGCAACCTTAGTCACAAAGCGATTTGAGGAGATCTTCTGTAAATTGCTTATATCCTCCAGGACTCTACAGGATGCCCTTCCTCCCTCATCGTCACCAATGGCAGTGCTTGCATAGGGTTCAACTACACAAATTCTCCTCGCCTTTTAGAAGAAACTCAATAGACTTGATGATGATCGGGTTTTAGAGAACGCCACATATGAGAACGTTTCTCATACCTTCAAATGTATTTGTACTCGCAATCACCGCCCCACTTAATGTTGCCATTCTCGAATCAGTTTCAGAACTGCCATGCACACAAGGATCGTTGGTTGCATTCTTTGATAGACACACTAATCCCTTTTTTACCACAAGTACTGTACAAAACGATGGAGAGTGCCTAAGCACGAAGCTTGTGATCTTATCTTTGTTGAGAGCTCTGCATAAAGTGTATTAAACCATTACGATGCATCATTATATCACATAATGTGCGTGCCCATGAGAGAAGTCATAAGTACGTTCACGTCAAGCATACCTGGAGATCACAGTCCGTGATGAGATTCCTAATATCAGCTTTGTGATGCTTTCTCTGTACAGCAGAGCTACTATAGCATCCTTAACTGAATCACTTTCCGAGTGAAGAACATGCGCTTGCACCTAAATTAGCAAGGCAGAATAGATATAAGCACAATGTCGCAGACTTCATGACTTCAGATTCAGTTGCTCATTGTTTGGATTGACACTAAGCATACCTGCTTTGTGTCACAGACTCTCCTGTACGGTTCAAGTAATTTCTCTGTTTCGGAGAAGAGGTAATTCTTATACCTATCTCGTATTGCCGGATTGACTTGTTCAACCGAGAAGGTGCTCCCAACTGTGATGATGAACTTGACAAAATCAAGTTTAACACATGCAAAAACTAATCAAGAAAGCATGTGATAGCTACTGCTTACGTTCATTTGGGATCCAACGAATAGGTGGTTGCACATATATGATATAGAGTACGGCACCAGCAGGTACCTCATTCTCAAGCGCCCACTTGAGAGTGTCAAGCCTCCTGCTTTGTGGATTTACGGTAATGGCGACTTTGCAGACTCTGGAGATGGAAGATCCTGCACCGGCTAACTCCTCAGGCATGCCTTGGAGGCAAATCAGTAACGAAACCCTAGCTTCTGCTTGTACGTGTACGCGCGTATCTGCTTATGGATAGGGAGCAGAGAGAGAGAGAGAGAGAGAGAGAGCTAGAATCGGTGGGCCATTCCATCCATTAGCTCATCTGAGTAAAATGTACAAGTAATTATGTGGATGAACGTCTTCTGCAGCATGTATGATGTATCCTCTCAGCTTTCTTTAGGCGCATACGAAACCTTTCTGAATGATTTGCAGAAATCTATTATTCTTAGCTTGAGCCTTGGGGATTCTGATTCCATACGCGTACTTCTAGAAGGCAAAGTCAAAGCTGATCGGACTCCGGACCAATGGAATATAGAAAGCGCGCTAATTGCAGTCTGCGAAGATTGAAGTGAAAATTAAGATAGACAGCCTCGATTGTGAATCCGTGAGTCGTGATTACTAGAGAGCATGGAAGAGAAGGATACGGCTCATGCGGCACGCCTGCATGCTCCAGTCGGTTGAGAGTCCTCGAGAGAGAGCGACCATGAACTCTTTCAAGGAGAGGAAATTGCACCTCAAGCGACTGTTCCCGTCGAAGTGTCGTCACTCTGTGGTCCCAGAAAAATGAGGAAATTACGTAGTAAGGATGGATCCTGCATTGATGGATCGTACGTCACTATCGAAACCTTGACGAAGCTCCATCGAGCGACAATATCAAACGTTTGAACGCAATTGTTCAAGGCAACAGCACGTGCTTAGCGTTTCTCACGTAATTGATTGACGTCTGATGATTCAGAAAAAGGCTTATAGGGAGCAGTATATTCGGGAATCCGCCATCAGATGCGCGGCGCGCCTTCATGTCTCCAACAGCTCCAAAACTGATGACATCCATTGTCGACTGCCTTACAACAAGAACCGTTCGAATTTCTTCGGCACTCGTGACTCCTTGACTCGTGAGTGCTTGGTCTTTGCTCGTCTTTAGTTCCTTCCCCAAATCAGGAGTGGTTCAAGAAGTTAGTTGGATATTGAGTTGAAGTCTTCTTATTTGGTGCTGGCCTCTGGCTATCATCTGTGACTCGGCTACGTTCTATGTGTGGTTTCACATAAGGTGGTGGAACCAACATACAAATTGATCAAATTCCACCCAAAAATACTCAAGCATACATAGGTCCTTCACCAAGACGTACCTCTGCCTTATGTGAATACACACCAAAAGAGATGAATGTAGTAAACATTTGTAATATAACTCTATATTTTTAGTCAATAATGAATAATATTAAACATTTGTAATATAGTACGAGCCCGTGGCTGATGCCTTGAAGCTGTGATAGGAAGTCTTGAGTTCAAGTCTTGGCTGGATATGTGCATGAGTTTCTCGTGATGGGGGTGCCTCTATCTTATGAGGTCGGATGTGTGAGTGTGTATTTCCAGTTCATTGTACTTTCAAAAAAAAACATTTGTAATACAATTGTATATTTTCAGTCAATAATGAATAGAACAACTCCATGTGTACAAAATGAACTCGAGTTCCACCCAGGGGCGGGGGAGGGAGGCCAAATATTGGTTGATACCAGTGTTGATTTTTGACGGCCGTATTGTTCGTTTTGGCCATTTTGGACCGTAAAACAAGGTCATAAATTTTTTTAGACCTTTTAAAATTACATTAAAAATCTGAAATACAGGTATGCCTTGTGTATAACCTTCAAAATTGAAGGGCATGGTAGACCATCAAAATACAACACTGGTTGATACCTACGTAGTCTCACTGTCATCGCCTTGTCTGAAATGGCTCTATGATTGGATTCACATAGCCCGACGACACACTAGGATTCTCTAATCAGGTTCATCATTACAAGGCCTTCCCCACTCGAAGGAAATTTCTAATCTCAGAAGAAATTTTGATTGGCCATTTACATTATTCAACCAATAGTGTAACATATACGTTTTGGTTTTGACATACTACCACTGATGAGTGTGGATTAAACATGAGAGAATTCGATTTGAATCAGCAAAACTGTGCCGCCCTATCTGAATGCACCCTATATCTTTGGGACTAACTTAAAGTTCAACCATCCCCTCAAGCTCCCTAGTCCACAATTCTTATATAAGAAACATAGGGGATGGGACAAAACGAGAATCGATGGCTCAAATTATGTCCACATCGAGGAGATCATGTTAGATGATTTTCTTTGTCGTCCCTCTGGATGGATGAGTCCCTTGCAGCCTAAGGCAAATCACACTCACTAAAGTCTTTTAAAGAATATTCTGATATGTTGTAAAGGAATATTCCAATATGAGCTGAACCAAATAGATCACTCTTTTTAGAATAGGATTGGTCCAACACTTTCGTTGACCGCTTTGCCCCTCTCAAAAGCTTGATTTGAAGAGTGATGGAGATATCCCTTCCACATTTTTGACATGCCCTCTAAGGAGCATGCTCCAAGGGAGACGGAAGTATTAGTTTTTTCAAATGAGGAAAATATATGCTCATAACAAACCCTTCCCTTTAACAATGTGGTTGTATTTGGATGCGAGTTTTTTCCATTTAACATAAGAAGCAATATGAATACTCTAGAGAGAAGGAAGATCTTTATCTCATACACCAATGAGAAGCTAGAACTAGTGTGGATAGGTCCTGTTCAAAAATATGTACTTATAATGAGGGTATGAAGTTGTCTCAAGGTTGACCATTTTACTCCTCTTTCAGAAATTTGATTTCCTCAACATAAAAGACTTTTCATGTACAAAGTCCAAAGGCTAACTAAAAAACGATTCCTTCATTTGATTGTTTGGTTGGTGAGATTAAAATGTTCACTTGAAAGGGGCCCATAATTTTTTTATTGTCATACATATGCATTCATTGTCATACATATGCATGCATGCATTTATGTATGTATACATGCATGCATGCTATCAAGCATATTGTCGACTAGTGGAGGTGCTTCTTTTGGAAGTTCAATAAGTGGCCCACTTCTCCATTAGATAGGAAATTTAGAAAGAACAACTCGTGCACCCTAAGGATCCCCTAAATCCCTCAATTTTTAAGGCTTAACATCAAGCGGTTTTGTGGATTTTGAACCTAGACCTTCAATCCAAGGGACAAGGTGGGACAAGGTGTTTATCTCTATAGCGCACATCCCTTACACTAGTGGAGGTTCTAAAATATAGACCTTTACATGGATTCAAATCCTTGTTAAATGGCAAAAAAAAAAATTAAGTGAGTAACACATCATTGTTTGATACATAAATTAGGTGCTCAATTGAAGAAAGATAGGTCTCCCTTGATTCGATGCTATTGGTCAAGGTCAAGGAAGAGCATTAAGTGCCCCAAGTGGAACTCATAGTACGAGTAGACACCCAAAAGAGAGAGCATGTAAAGAGAAAGGTTCACCATTGTTGAGCCCATAAAAATCACATTGGTCAAAATCAACCACAGTCAAAGTCAAAGTGGTCAAAGTCAACATGTTCAAGGTCAAGGTCAACATGGGCAAAGTCAAAGCATTCGGGTGTCAAGGTGCACAGTGTTTGGAAGGTTCAGGTGAACCCTCTCTTAGGTGCACATTTGAAGAATTAAAAGGACAAATGTGAAGGTATGTGAAGCGGTAGCATATGCAGAAGTGAAAGTATGGCCCCTTGTTTAAAATTTTGTATTGTCCTAAAGTCACTACAAGACAAAACAGGGATTCATTGGCTGTTGGGCACACTTTGGAGACAATCTTGGGACATACAAGTGAGGGCCAAGATGCTATGGGAGGTAGGAGCGTACGTGAATCGACACCCAAGGGAAGGAGTATTCTTGGTTGGACCAAGCTATTGTGAGATGTTCTAGAGTAAGAGAGAGAAGAGGGATACATTCAGAGAGAGTGCACGCGACACAGAGAGCCATTGCAAGGTGCAAGAAGAGTGACTTGGATTGCATGTAGAGAAAGTGAAGCAAGGACATCAAGAGTTCCAAAGTCCCATTGAAGGTGTGCATCAACATAAGGTGTCCATCCCTCTCCTTATTGGAAGCTTGGTGCAAGGTGTGCACAAGGGCAAGCTTGGAGAAGGTGGAGGTCTCGTGCACAGGTCAGCGGAAGAATCTAAGTACTTTGTAATCTTGTTTCATGAGCATTATTTAGTCTTTGCCATATTGCGCAGAGCATTCGGCTTATGAATAAGGTTGTATTCTTCTCTTCCTAATTGATCAGAAGCTTTCGGTGTCATTAATTCTCTTGTTCTCACTCTCCATTCTCCATCAAACACTCAAGTTCCTTTCTGCACAAGAACTTCCCAACAACCATTCCATTTGATCAAAATCATATTTTTTCATCATCAAAACAATGATTTTCATCATTATAATTTTGGAAAAATACCATTTTCTAGATACGAGCTCCATTTTCTAAAATCGAAACATTCCTCAAGCTTTTGGAGCAAGTAGAATGTGTTTACCGAATTTCACATCTTTTGGAGATTGTTCAAGCCATGAAATTAGCTTTAGAACATGTTTTTTGACTATGCCATACACTAAATGTGAAACTAGTCAAAACTAAGCCAATATCTATAAATAAAGCTCATAGACTGAGAGGTTAGTTGGTAGGAGATTGTGAAGAGAAGAGAATACCTATTGTAATATTTTTTGTTCATGAATGCAAGATTCCATTGTTCCAGTCTATCTATCTTCCTCGCATGCATGTGTGTGCCATGTTGTGCATCTCACCTTCACATTTGCGTGCATCGCTTTCTCACAATCTTCATATCACCCTCATATTCCCTTGCTTGATAATCTGAAGTTGGCTTCTCATCGACATTGGTGCTCATCATTTTTCTATGAGAGATACCTTTTGGCACCATTGCCGAGGAGAGCCACTCAAGAGATGAGCATGTGATGGTAAGAGTGTAGAGAAGAGATGATGGAATCCTTGGTAGGTAGGTTTTCCGGGATTTTTTCCAATATGTTATTCTTTCCCACCTCCATTCCATTCCTATCACCTCCATTTATCCCCTTTTTTGTTGTTTTCTTGTTTCTTCCAAGTGATCATCAACTCTAGTAGCCTACTCAAGTATGACATAACATTTCTATGTTCTCAAGGCATCATGCTTAGTTTATCATGATAGAATAAAAAAGTTGGACTTTTCACTAGTGCATTAACATAGTATTATAGGCTACCCTAACACCTTCCCAATGCAATAGACACAACAAAAAACAAACAGAAAATTTCACCCTATCACTAGATTGTTGATATCTTTTGGTAGTGATGGGTGTGAACACACTTAGGACTGTTGGGGCACTTTTTTCCCTCTTTAGGAGGTTTTTCTCCTCAGCTTGTATATATGCCTATAACCCTAATAGGTTACTTATCTTTGTACATTCACTTGCTAATACATTATGTATTGTGGTGTCCTCCAAGCTTCTTCTTCTTCTTCTTCCTTGTGTTGTTTGTGTCTTTTCACATACCTCAAAGCTCCAAGAATTGGTATGAGAGTAGGTCACTACTTCATCTAGGGCATTTTGTACACCCCTCCAGTCATAATAGCAGAATCACATGAAAATTGATGAGCATACTCCAAACTGTTATGAGCTCAAAACAACTTTGTTTTGTGGTGTCAAAATTTTGATCCGAGATCGTTTTGGCCTACGAATGCATTATCACAATGATTGTGCAGGCAATTTCATCTTTTTATGCCAAACATATATATAGGTTTTGGTTTGCAAGTACAAGTGCCTCAAAGTCTACTATAGGTTTCTAGAGATCAATAAGGTGTTTTTGTTTAACTTTCTGAGAAACAATCAATATTCTACATCAGGATATTTAGTCACTGGCCATGATTGAAAGAAATGATGTGTTTTGTATATTGGGTGGTACTAATTACCCATTATGGGCATATATGATGGGACATGTATTTGGTAGCAAATGTTGATATATTTAGGTAGTGATGTGTGTGAACACTCTAGGACCACTAGAACACTTTTTTCCCTCTTTACTAGGTTTTTTCCCCTTGGCTTGTATATATGCCTATAGCTCTAATGGGTCAAATCTCTTTGTACATTCCAGTGGTAATACATTCAATATTGTGTGTTGTGCTTCAAGCTTCTTCTTCTTTCTTGTGTTGTTCACGTGCTTCCACAGACCTCAAACTCCAACAATTGGTATCAGAGCAGGTGCCCACCTCATCTAGGGCATTGTCAACACCCCTCTAGTCACAGTCTTAGAATCGCACAAAATTTGGTGAGCATACTTAGGGTGATTAGGATTCAAAATGGCTCTGTTATGTAGTTCCGAAATCGCGATTTGAGCTCGTTTTGGCCTCCGAATGCACTATCGTAGTGCTTGTGTAGGTAGTTTTTTCTTTTTGTGCCAAAGATATATATAGGTTTCGGTTTGCCAATATAAGTGCATCAAAGTCTGCTACAGGTTTAGCGGAACTCGTTGAGGTAGTTCTGTTCAACTTTTTCAGATACAATCATTTTTCTACATCGAGGTATTTTAGTCAATGGCCATGGTTGAAAGTAGTGATGTATTCCATATGTTGGCTGATGAGGATAAGTTGGATGGTACCAATTACCCATTGTGGGCTTATATGATTCAACATGTATTGGTTGCAAAAGGATTGCGGAATGTTATGCAGGGTGTTGAAAAATGTCCTATTTCACCTGCAAACACAATTGCTAAAGTTGATGTAGATGGCATTGAAGATGGTGATATTCTTCATGTTCCTATTCATGTTTCAGTTCCTAGTGCACCTACTATAGAGCAAATTCGTTGGGATGGCAGAGATGCTCAGGCACATGCATTGATAGCCTTGTCTATCAAAACTGCCATTATTCCTCACATTCGCTCTTGGAGAACAGCTAAGGATTCTTGGGATACGGACAGTTTTCTGACAAAGATCAAAGATTTGAAGGAACAATTGATTTCTACTGGTGAAATCTTACTTATAGTTCACTTGTGCAAACTGTTTTGAATGGTCTTCCCGATTCATATCAGAGTTTTGCTTATACTCTTCATTTGATGATGAAAGACAATCCAAATTCCTTAACATTTGAGGAGTTGATCTCTGTTCTGTTGCAGGAAGATCAGTCTAGGCAGAATAGGTCCATTATGTATGTTGGAGATCAAGCTTTCCTAGCTAGTCAGAAGGGCAAAGGTAAATGGAGCTCTTCTAATAGTAAGCATAAATCTGCTAATTTTGCACAATCAAAGAAGGAAGAAAGAGATGAGAAGAAAACAAAAAAGCAAAATTTGTTTTGCAAATATTGTAAAGGAAATGATCATGTCATCAAGAGCTGTCCAAAACGGGCTGCTAAGGAGGCAAAGAGAAAGAGGCTGGAATGGTTGTTGTAGAGGCCTCTACACCCAAAACAAAGTCTACTAATCTTGTGCAAAATAAAGGATGGGCATTTACCACTGTTTGCAGTAATGACCCATCTTCTCATGAACAGTGTATGTCTAGAGTAGACTCAGATGTTTTGTACTTTGATAGTGGGGTGATCAAACATATTACCTCGCAACACAATTTCTTCACTTCACTCGAGCCTGCCCCTACAAAGAATACTATCACATGTGAAAAAAACTCCTCTTATCTTGTTACGGGAGTTGGTAAGATCATTCTAAGTACTGCTGATGGTAGTTCTTTTACATTATGGGATGCTTAATTTGTGCCAGGGATCAAGAAGAATCTGTTATCAATTTCAGTTTTAGCCAAGATTGGCTTGGTCATGAAATTTGTTGATGATAGATGAAGAGTTCATGATTTGTTAAATGGTGATGTCATTATTGCTTCTAGCATTTTATGTCGTGGGTTGTATAAGCTCATACACTATGAAAAATCTATGAATGATCTAGCATGTGGAATACATGATTCTTAGGCTATGTCAGATGCAAAGCTTGTTAAAAATAAAGAAGTAAGCTCGTATATATTTTTGCAAAAAGGATTTTCTTCAAGTAGAAGAAAAATACAAAAATGAAAAATAGAAGCATTTACTTCAGCAAGTAGTGGAGACCAAAAGAGAATCATTCAAAAGAGAATCAAATCCAAAAACTAAACTGTAAGAGGAGTGGCTGTCCAAAGTAGTGGAGAAATGATGGAGAAGAGCTCTCAAACTCATCATGAGAGTTTTTGGTCACTTGGATATAAAAGAGGCAAGGGACGACACTCAAGAATAGAGGAAGAAGGCGTGGAAGCCCCCTTGTAGCTACTTCATTTGTTTTGAGTCATTTCGTTCAGTTTACTCTCATAGAGCATGTCCAGCCACACACCCATTTTTGGGTAGTCTACTTGTAAGAGTCATATCTCTCAATATATGTATCCAATTTTAGTGTTTAAACATTCGTTGGAAAGCTTATCTTGAGTAGTTCCTCTGTCTAGAACAGTTTTATGAAGTTCTTTATGCTCTGTGAGTTATTCAGGTTTTAGTGAAGTCCAGTTTTCAGCCTAATTGAGTGGACAAGTTGTCTGTTTTGAATCAAATAGTGGCCAACTCAAATCTACTCCAATTTGAGTGTTTGATATCTCATTTGAAAGCTCTAGGTGTCTAGTTTGAGTGACCAAAGTTTCAAGTTCATTGAGTATTTCAGTTGGTACCAGTTTTCATTTGAAGGTTCTGCTGTTGGCAAGAGTCTTGATCCTGAGAAGGTCTTCTACACTTTCCGCTGCGAGTAGGAGAGGAAGTCTCCAACAATTGGTATCAGAGCATTGGATTTTGAAGATTCAAAGCATTGGAACTGAATTGAAGCAAAGGAGAAGCTACAAATCAAGGGGGAGCTTTGTGAAGTCAAGAAAGAGCGCCACAACATACTTGAGGTAAACTTCAATCTTGGAAGTTTTCAATGGCTGATTTAGGACAACAAGTTGAGAAGTTAGACAAAGATAATTTTCAATCTTGGAGGTATAGAATGATAAATTACCTTAAAGGTAAAGGTTTATGGAGTCTACTTAGTGGAGACGATCCACAATCGGTGGACATTGAAGATCCCAACATTACTCCGACACAAAGGAGACAATTTCCTGATTGGGAAGAGAGGAATCGAAGTGTTCCTCATCTCACAAGTTATTTCTAACACTATGATTGGTCATGTGCAAAGCTTAGAAACAGCCAAGGAAGTTTGGGAAGCATTGGAGAAGGTGTATGCTACCTCAACAAGGTCTCGAAGGATGCAACTCAAGAACGAGCTCAACAACATGAGGAAAAGCTCAAACCAAAGCATTAGTGAGTATACATTGAGGATCAAAGAGCTTCGAGATCAGCTAGCATCAATTGGATGCAAGATAGAAGAGGAAGACATCGTCCAAACAGCCCTCAATGGCTTGAGAAGTGAAGAAAAGTGGAAGCCCCTCATCACAAACATCCTTTATAGAGATCCTCTACCAACATTCGACGAGATTATACCAAATCTTGTGGCTGAAGAGGTTGATCAACAAGGAGAAGGCAACAAAGGTAAGGACAACCATAGTCAAATGTTATATGCAGGAAGAGGTAGAGGAAGGAACTCAAGAGGAGGCTCAAGAGGAAGAGGAAGAAGCTACAACAACACAAATTTCAGCCAACACAACTCGGAGGACAACAAGGACAACTCAAATGAAAACACACATGGAAGAGGTCGAGGAAGAAATAGAGGAAGAGGTCGAGGTTCATACAATCCTCATAAAGGTATAACATGTTATCATTGTGGTAAACTAGGACATTATGCAAATGATTGTTGGCAAAAGAATGGAAGGCTGAATGGAGGCAACCAAAGGAGCCAAAATAACTATGCGAGTACATCAAGTGAAGGAGACAAGCAAACCATGCTTGCCATGAAGCATGACTACAACAACTCAAGAAGTGATGACAAAAAATGGTTCATAGATTCAGGTTGCAGCAACCATATGACATGCCAAGGAGATTTGTTCACAAAGCTACAAGCTTTAAGTGGAAAAGGATGTGTGGAGACCGGCGATGAAACTCAACACGCAATTGAGCATGTTGGAGATATCAAGCTTGGAGACAAGAAGGTATCGGCTGATGTTCTTCATGTTCCTACTATTGCAAAGAATTTGATTTCAGTAGGACAAATGGTAGAGAAAGGATATCATGTTATCTTCAATGAAAAAGGCTGCTTTATAAAGAATCCAAAAGAAGGATTCAAGGTCATTGCTCAAGGAAGGAAAGAAGGAAGGATGTTCACTTTGGACATTCAACAACCGCATGGAAAGGTGATGTATATTCAGTTTGGAAACAAGAGGATTGCTGAAATCGATTTGTGGCACAAAAGGTTTGGACATATCAACATTCCCAAACTCAAGGACATGAGCAACCATGAAGTGGTAAGAGGTCTTCCAAGATTCAATGATGCCGGACTACATGAGTTTTGTGAAGCATGCCAACTAGGAAAGCAAACTCGACAACCATTCAAGAAAAGCAACTATGTGGCAAGGAATGTCCTCGACTTGATACACACGGATGTATGGGGACCGTCACAACAACCATCAGTGGCTGGTAATAGATATTTTGTCACTTTTATTGATGATAATTCAAGGAAAGTATGGATGTTCTGCATAAAACAAAAATCAGATGTGTTCTCCATGTTCAAGAGATTTAAAGCATAGGTAGAAAAGGAAACAGGACGCTACATAAAGACCTTGAGGTCTGATGGAGGAGGAGAATATTTCTCCAAAGAATTTTCAGATTTTCTTTATGAAAATGGCATCAAGAGACAATTTACATGTAGGTACACACCTCAACAAAATGGAATAGCTGAAAGGAAAAATCGACATATCACAGAAGTTGCAAGATGCATGCTCAACGAGATGAAGATGCCACTAAACTATTGGGCTGAACCAACTAGTACGGCCGTTTATTTGATGAACAAGTGCACAACGGCTGGAGTGCATAATCTAACTCCCGAGGAGGTTTATTTCGGTAAGAAGCCTGACCTTACACATCTCAAAGTTTTTGGATGTGTGTGTTATGTTCACATCCCTCAAGAACTAAGGACAAAGATGGAGGCAAAGTCCAAAAAATGTATTTTTATTGGATATTCATCGGAGCAAAAGGGATATAGGTGCTACAATCCGGTGATAAAGGAGCTACGAGTCTCACGAGATGTGGTATTTGATGAGCTAAGACCATGGTTTGGAGACAAAGGGAAAGAGAAGATTATTCAAGAAGATTGCAAAGATGATGGAGGTGCTGTCCAAGAAGAATTTCAGCAAACAAGCACTCAAATGTCAGGTCCAGAAGCTTCTACATCACTTGGAGAAAGCTCAACATGGAAGGGGAGGCTAAGGAGTCATTCCTCATCACCAACAAATGAAAGATCTAAAGCTGAAAGTGCTGCCCAAAATAGTGATTCAAATGCAAGTGAAGAAGAGTATGAAGAGGTGATCACACCGAAGGTAAAATTGAATCGGTTGAAGAAGCAATGTTCAAAAGGAAATGAAAGGAGGTCTTCAAGAGCAAGGTATCCAATTGAAAGGCTGAGCTATGATAGTTTTATTGCAAAGCATTTTGCATATATGACACAGGTGGTCAAAGACAAAGAACCGGATGCATATGAAGAAGCATGTACACAAAAAGAATGGCAAGAAGCTATGCAAGAAGAGATGAAAGCTCTCAAGGACAATCACACATGGGATCTAGTTCCAAAGGCTGAAGGTATGAAGATTGTTCCAAATAAATGGGTGTTTAAAATAAAGAGAAATGCTGATGGTTCTCTAGCAAGGCATAAAGCTAGACTAGTAGCAAAAGGATTCAAGCAAACTCACGGCATTGATTATGAAGAAACTTTCAGCCCGGTTGCAAAGATGGGAACAATTAGAACATGGATTGCAGTGAGTGCAGCAAGGAGATGGCCATTGTACCAACTTGACATAAAAAATGCTTTTTTCAATGGTGAACTTCAAGAAGAGGTATACATGAGTCAACCGATTGGATTTGAAGACAAAAAGCATCCAAATTTTGTTTGTAGATTGAAGAAAGCTTTGTATGGGCTGAAGCAAGCACCACGTGCTTGGAATCAAAGATTGGTCGAGTACCTCACAAGGTGTGCGTATAGTCCAAGTAATGCAGATCCCTCTCTCTACATGAAGAAAGAAGAAGGCAAGCAGGTATATATTTGCATATACGTTGATGATCTCATCATAACAGGAAGTAATGTTACAGTAATCTCATCACATGGAGCTCAAAGAAGCAACCTACTGTTGCACTATCATCTACAGAAGCTGAATATAGAGGTTTAGCCTTTGCAACTTGTGAAGCTATGTGGATTAAGAAGCTCTTGGCTGATCTTGATGTGCGGGTGGAGACCATTCCAATTTATGGTGACAAAATGTCAAGCATTCACTTGACAAACAATCCAATGTTTCATGCACGAAGCAAGCACATAGAAGTGCATTATCATTATGTTCGAGAAAAGGTTTTGAGCAAGGATGTGGATATAAAGTTCATTGGAACTAATGACCAGGTTGCAGACATGCTTACAAAGTCCCTAGATGCTTCTAAGCTCAAGAGGTTCAAGGACGACATCAACTTGCAGGATATGGCTGAAGGTGCAAGCTCACATGTGAGCTTGAGGGGGAGTGTTAAAAATAAAGAAGTAAGCTCGTATATATTTTTGCAAAAAGGATTTTCTTCAAGTAGAAGAAAAATACAAAAATGAAAAATAGAAGCATTTACTTCAGCAAGTAGTGGAGACCAAAAGAGAATCATTCAAAAGAGAATCAAATCCAAAAACTGAACTGTAAGAGGAGTGCCTGTCCAAAGTAGTGGAGAAATGATGGAGAAGAGCTCTCAAACCCATCATGAGAGTTTTTGGTCACTTGGCTATAAAAGAGGCAAGGGAGGACACTCAAGAATAGAGGAAGAAGGCATGGAAGCCCCCTTGTAGCTACTTCATTTGTTTTGAGTCATTTCGTTCAGTTTACTCTCATAGAGTATGTCCAGCCGCACACCCATTTTTGGGTAGTCTACTTGTAAGAGTCATATCTCTCAATATATGTATCCAATTTTAGTGTTTAAACATTCGTTGGAAAGCTTATCTTGATTAGTTCCTCTTTCTAGAACAGTTTTATGAAGTTCTTTATGCTCTGTGAGTTATTCAGGTTTTAGTGAAGTCCAATTTTTAGCCTAACTGAGTGGATAGGTAGTCTGTTTTGAATCAAATAGTGGCCAACTCAAATCTACTCCAAATTGAGTGTTTGATATCTCATTTGAAAGCTCTAGGTGTCTAGTTTGAGTGACCAAAGTTTCATGTTCATTGGATATTTCAGTTGGTACCAATTTTCATTTGAAGGTTCTGTAGTAGGCAAGAGTCTTGATCCTGAGAAGGTCTTCTACACTTTCCGCTACGAGTAGGAGAGAAATTCTCCAACAAAGCTTTGGCATGCATGCTTTGTTCATCTAAATTTTGCTAGTTTGTTACACCTATAGAAATCTAAAATGGTGTCCTCTCTGCCCAAACTTGAGGCACCTGGTAAACACGTTTGTGAAGGTTATATTTTGGGCAAAATGTAGCATTCCTTGTTCCCAAAAGATGGTTCAATTTGAACTAATCAGAAATTTTAGTTTGTTCATAAAGATTTCTGTGGTCCTATGCACACAGCCTCCTTGGGGACTATCTTTACTTTGTGACTTTCATTGATGATTTTTCTGGGCATGCATGGGTATATCCACTGAAAGCAAAGTCCAAAGTGTTTGTGTTTCAAAACAGCTCCTGGTTTTGGCTGAAAATCTGTTAGCATGTCACCCTCGGTTCTGATCGAAGGAGGGAATATAGGTCTTCTGGTTTTAATGCATTTTTTGGATCAACATGGGATAAAACATCAATGTATAGTGCCGCATACACCTCAACAGAATGGATTTGCTGAATAGAAGAATAGGTCACTCATGGAGATGGCGAGGTGTATGGTCAAGGGTCAGGCTTTACCACATAGTTTTTGGCTTGAGGTTGTTATGTATGTAGCATATGTACTTAACAGGTGTCCTAGTAAAGCATTGCAGTCTATCACTCCATATGAGGCTCGGCATGGTCGCAAGCCATCTGTTGCTCACTTGCATGTTTTTGGTTTTTGGCATATGCATTACTACATGAACAACAACATAGGAAATTGGATGATAAAGCAGTGAAATATATTTGTTTTTGGTACAATTCTGAAACTAAAGGCTATCGCTTGTATCATCCACAAATTAAATGCATTTTGGTGAGCCGTGATGTTGTTTTTGTGGAATATGCTATTCAACCATTACTTTCATGTACTAAGGAGACATCAGTTAGCTCCAAAGATATCTATGACACTTTGCTGCCTCTTTTTATAGGTGGATGGAGTAGAGCTGGCCCTAATGAGGCAACTTCTCTGCAAATCATTCCATTTTTTATGCAGATTTACATGATGCACTTGTTGATGAGAGAGTTGACATTGAGGAGGCAAAAACTATGCCAAAATGGCTAGTGTAGACTTTGTGTGACAACAAATTAGATGCACCTCTGTCATATCATAGTTGTTCAGGCTCTCATAGCACTTCTTTTGCTTTAGATTGCTATGCTTTTGCTGCCTTTAGTCTTTGTGATGAGAATGAGCCTGTTTCGTTTCATGAAGCACAAAATTCTGAAAATTGGATGGTTGCTATGCAATCATAATATGTTGCTATTATGAAAAATGGTACATGGTCTTTATGTGACTTGCCTCCTGGTAAGAAGGCCATTGGCACTAAGTGGGTATACAAGCTGAAGTATAAGCCTGATGGAACAGTTGATAGGTATAAGGGTAAGCTTGTTGCAAAGGGTTGTGCTTAGGAAAGAGGCATTGATTTTGATGAGACCTTTGCTCCTACATGCCGAATGACTACTTTTTGTAGCATCTGTGTACTTTCAGCTCATCATGGTTGGAATGTACATCAGTTGGACATTAAAACTGCATTTTTGAATGGTGGCTTGCATGAAGAAGTCTATGTTTTTCAGTCGTGGCTTTATGTAGAAATGGCATGAAAACCAGGTGTGTAGGTTGAAAAAGGCATTATATGGTTTGAAGCAAGCACCACGTGCTTGGTATGAAAAGATACATGCCTATCTGATTGCACATGATTTTGAGAAGAGTCCAACTAAAAGAATCTTATATGTTAAGCGTGCAAATGATGTGCATCTGATCATTGTTGTGTATGTTGATGACATATTGCTCATTGGTCCTCATGAGAAGCATATTGCTGATTTTAAAGCTAATCTGCATGCCTCATTTGAGATGTCAGATTTGGGGCATTTGCATCATTATTAGGGAATTCAGTTTATGCAAGTTGATGGTGGAATAGCTTTGTGTCAAAAAAAAAATATTGACACATTATTGCAACATTTTGGCCTGGAAGATTTCAAACCTATTGCCACTCTTATGGAGACAGATTTAGGATTGAGTCTTTATGATGCTGGAGACGCATTTGATGTTGTTCTCTATCAGTAGGCTATTGGATGCTTGATTTACTTATGCATTATCTTGACCAAATATTTAGTTTGTTGTGTTGGAGTTAGATGTCCGTGGAAGCACACGAACAACACAAGGAAGAAGGAGAAGCTTGGAGCACAACATACAAGACTGAATGTATTACTACTAGAATGTACAAAGATAGTAGCCCCTTAGGGAAATAGGCGTATATACAAGCCGGGGGAAAAAACCTCCTAAAGAGGGAAAAAGTGCCCCGATAGTCCTATAGTGTTCACACACATCACTGCCTAAATATATCAACAAATCCCCCCCGGGAGTGATGCGGTGAACAAGAAGCTGGCACTCATGTATAAGGAAGTCATGCCAAGTTATGTGGAATCAATCCACAAAAGGAAGTAAGCCCAAAGATCTTCGAAAACCTTCAAACTTCTCCCTAGGTAGAGCCTTCGTAAAAAGGTTTGCAATGTTCTCCTGCATGGGAACATATGCCAAGTTGATCTCCCCAGCAGAGAACCTCTCCCTGACATAATGATAATGCACCTCAATGTGCTTAGTGCGAGCATGGAACACAGGGTTCCTCACAACTGCCAATGTGTTATAACTGTCACTGAAGATGGTGGTGGCATAAGACTGACCAACACCCAAATCAGCCATAAGGTGTATGAGCCACACACACTCAACAGTCACTGTGAAAGTTGCCCTATACTCAGCCTCACAACTAGAAGTGACCACAGTAGGCTACTTCTTGCTCAACCAAGATACAAATGAGCTACCAAGCATGAAGCAAAAGCCACTAGTGGACACATGAGTATCATAGCAACCATCCCAATTAATATTAAAAAAAGCATGCAAATCTGGCGGTAGTGACCCCCCCTTGGGATAAAACAATCCAAGTAGCCGGGTACTAGTCAAGTAGCAAAAGATGCACTTAACTCCCTGCCAATGCTTGACACGTGGGAAATGCATAAACCTGCTCATCTGTGAGACAACAAACTGAATATCTAATCAAGTAATGCATAAGTAGATCAAGCATCCAACACCATGCTGATAGACAACAACATCAAATACATCTCCAACATCATGAAGACTCAATTGTAAACCTGTCTCCATAGGAGTGCCAATAGGCTTACAGTCTTCAAGGCTAAAACACTACAATAATGTGTTAATATATTTCGTTTGACACAAAGCCATTCCACCATCAACTTGCATAAACTGAATGCCCAAATAGTGATGCAAATACCCCAAATCAAACATCTCAAATGAGGCATGCAAATCAGCCTTAAAATCAACAATATGCATGTCATGAGGACCAGTGAGCAGCATCTCATCAACATACACAACAATGATTAGAAGCACATCATTATCACGCTTAACATATAATGCTTTGATTTGGACTGTTCTCAAAACCATGTGCAATGAGATAGGCATGTAACTTTTCATACCAAGCACGTGGTGCTTGCTTTAAACCATATAATGCGTTCTTTAACCTGCACACCTGGTTTTCATGCCCTTTTTCCACAAACCCACGGGGCTGAAAAACATACACTTCTTCATGCAAGTCACCATTCAAAAATGTTGTTTTAATGTCCAACTGATGTACATTCCAACCATGATGAGCTGCAAGTGCACAGATGCTACAAACAGTAGTCATTCGACAAGTACAAGCAAAGGTTTCATCAAAATGAATGCCTCTTTCTTGCACATAACCCTTTGCAACAAGCCTAGCCTTATACCTGTCAACTCTACCATGAGGCTTACGCTTCAGCTTATATACCCACTTAGTACCAATGGCCTTCTTGCCAAGAGGCAAGTCACATAAAGACCAAGCACCATTCTTCATTGTAGCATCATATTCAGATTGCATAGCAGCCATCCAATTCTCGTCATATAGACTAGATGCAACCATAGCATAGCAATTTGATGCAAAAGAGGCACTATGAGAGCCTGAACGAGTACGATATGATAGAGGTGCATCTAATTTGTTGTCACGCAAAGTCTGCACCAACCATTTTGGCATAGTTTTTGCCTGCTCAGTATCAGCTCTCTCATCAACAAGTGCATCATGTAAATCTGCATTAGAAATGGAATGATCTGCATCATCACATGAAACCTGCAAAGAAGTTGCCTCATTAGGACTAGCATTAGGTTATCCACCTTTAAAACATATCATACATGTCTTTGGAGCTAACAGATGTCTCCTTCGTACATGAAAGTAAGGTCTGAATAGCATCTTCCACAAAAACAACATCACGGCTAACCAAAATGCATTTTGTCTATGGAGATACAGATGATAGCCTTTTCTTTTAGAACTGTACCCAACAAAAATACATTTTATTGCTTTATCATCCAATTTTTTGCGATGTTGTTAAGGCACTAATGCATAAGCCAGATAACCAAAAACATGCAGATGAGCAAAAGATGGCTTGCAACCATGCCAAGCCTCATATGGAGTGATAGACTGTAGTGCTTTAGTGGGACACTTATTAAGTACATATGTTGCACACATGATAGCCTCAAGCGAGAAACTATGTGGTAAAGTCTGACTCTTGACCATACACATCTTATCTCCATGAGTGACTTGTTCTTCTCTTCAGCAACTCCATTTTGTTGAGGTGTATACGGCACTGTACATTGATATTTTATCTCACGTTTAGCTAGAAATGTGTTAAAGCTAGAAGATATATATTCCCCCCCTCAATCAGAATGAAGGGTGCCCATTTTACATGTTGATAGATTCTCAGCCGAAATAAAAAACTGTTTGAAGCACATGAACACTCCAGACTTTGCCTTCAATGGATATATCCATGCATGCTTGGAAAAATCATCGATGAAATTCACGAAGTAAAGATAATTTCCAAAAGAAGGTATCTGCATAGGACCACAGACATCACTATATACAAGCTGCAATTTTTTAGTAGCCCAAATTGAAACATCTTTTGGAAATGAGGAATCCTGCATTTTGCCCAAAATACATCCTTCACATACATGTTTATCGGGTGCCTCAAGTTAAAAGAGGACACCATTTCAGGTTTCTGTAGGTGTAGCCAACTAGCAAAATTTAGATGACCAAAGGGTGCATGCCAAAGCTTTGCGACATAGCCTGAGAATCATGTACTGCACATGCTGAATCATTCATAGATCTTTCATAGTCTATGAGCTTATACAACCCACGACATAAAATGCCAGAAGCAATAATCATGTTGCCATTTGACAAATCATGAACTGTACATCTGTCATCAACAAATTTCACAACCAAGCCAATCTTGGTTAATGCAGAAACTGATAACAGACTTTTCTTGATCCTTGGCACAAATAGAGCATCTGACAAAGTGAAAGAACTACCATAGCTGTATTCAAAATGATCTAACCAACTCCCATGACAAGATAAAAGGAGTTGTTGGCCCGGCGGTCCTAGTGTGTTCACACACATCACCACCTAAATATATCAACGAATTCCCCCTGGGAGTGATGGGGTGAACAAGGAGCTGGCACTCATGTAAAAGGAAGTGCGAAGCTATGTGGAAATCACTCCATGCAAAAAGCTTCAAACTTTTCCCTAAGAAGAGCCTTCGTGAAAAGGTCTTCAATGTTCTCCTACATGGGCACATATGCCAAGCTGATCTCCCCAGCAGAGAACCTCTCCCTGACAAAATGATAATGCACCTCAATGTGCTTAGTGCGAGCATGGAGCACAGGGTTCCTCGCAACTGCCAATGTTCTCTAACTATAAGTGAAGATGGTGGTGGCAGAAGACTAACCAACACCCAAATCAGCCATAAGGCGTTTGAGCCACACACACTCAACAGTCATTGTGAAAGATGCCCTATACTCAACCTCACAACTAGAAGTGGCCACAGTAGGCTGCTTCTTGCTCAACCAAGATATACATGAGCTACCAAGCATGAAGCAAAAGCCACTAGTGGACACACGAGTGTCATAGCAACCAACCCAATCAAAGTCAGAAAAAGCATGCAAAATTGGCCGTAGTGATCCCCCCTTGGGATAAAACAACCCAAATAGCCGAGTACCACTCAAGTAGCCAAAGATGCGCTTAATCGCCTACCAATGCTTGATTCCTAGGCAATGCATAAACTTGCTCATTTTTGAGACAACAAACTGAATATCTGGCCGAGTAATGCATAAGTAAATCAAACATCCAATAGCCTACTGATAGAGAACAACATCAAATGCATCTCTAGCATCATGAAGACTCAGTCGTAAACCTAGCTCCATAGGAGTGGCAATAGGTTTACGGTCTTCAAGGCTAAAATGCTTCAATAATGTGTCAATATATTTCATTTGACACAAAGCCATTCCACCATCAACATGCATAAACTAAATGCCCAAATAATGATGCAAATGCCCCAAATCAGACATCTCAAATGAGGCATGTACATCAGCCTTGAAATCAGCAATATGCTCCTCATGAGGACAAGTGAATAGCATGTCATCAACATACACCACAATGATCAGAAGTACGTCATTAGCACGCTTGCATATAAGGTGCTTTCAGTTGGACTATTCTCAAAACCATGTGCAATCATATAGACATGTATCTTTTCATACCAAGCATGTGGTGCTTCCTTTAAACCATATAATGCCTTCTTCAACCTGCACACCTAGTTTTCATGCCCTTTCTGCACAAAGCCACGGGGCTGAAAAACATACACTTCTTCATACAAGTCACCATTCAGAAATGCTGTTTTAATGTCCAACTGATGTACATTCCAATCGTGATGAGTTGCAAGTGCACAGATGCTACGAACAATAGTAGCAAAGGTTTCATCAAAATCAATGCCTCTTTCCTGCGCATAACCCTTTGTAAAAAGCCTAGCCTTATACCTGTCAACTGTACCATCAGGTTTACGCTTCAACTTGTATACCCACTTAGTGCCAATGGCCTTCTTGCTTGGAAGCAAGTCACATAGAGACCAAGTGCCATTCTTCATTATAGCATCATATTCAGATTGCATAGCGGCCATCCAATTTTCTGAATTTTGTGCTTCATCAAATGAAATAGGCTCAGTGTAGCGGGGTACTTTGATACACCCTTAAATAATGTATTTTTTTTGTTTTGCTTTTCAAGATGTAGAAGCCAAGCACAAGGCAAGTTACCTCGATTTCGAACAAAAGGAGAAGGAGAAGAAGCGAAGAGCAAGAAAATGGAAGGGGGATCCAGCTCATGAAGAAGGCCAAATTTTCCCATTTCACCTATTTTCCCAAGTTTTCTAATTCCCATTTCACCTCTTTTCCCAAGTTGACTAAATTCCCATTTCACCTATTTTCCCAAGTTGCCTATTTTCCCATTTCACCTATTTTCCCAAGTTGTCTAAATTCCCATTTCACCTATTTTCCCAAGTCCAGTTGTCTAATTTTCCTAAGTTGACCAATTAGTCGATTTTCCCAAGTTGACCTATTTTCCCAAGTCGTCTAAATCTCTAAGTTGTCTAATTTTCCTAAGTTGACCAAATAGTCGATTTTTTTAGTCAAATTTTACGAGTTAGTCAACTTACTCAAAAGTTCACCAATTTATGAAGTTAGTCTACTTACTTCAAAAGTAGTCTAATTTTTAAGAAAAGGGTGTACTTTTGATTTATTCTACTTTTTTCACTTGAAAAGAAGCGACTAAATTTCCCAGATCTCCATATAGTCTAAATTTTCAGCCACTTGCATGCGGAGAACTCATGGACGGTGGATGGCGCCGAATACAAGAATTTGGAAGATAGTGATGACACAGGAAAAGTGGACCAAGAAGAAGCTTCCAGAGTACCAAAATTATCAAAATTGTCAGAGATCCTGCCAAAGAAGAAACTAATTTTGTCCCCTTTTGCTATCCTTCACTTCCAAGAAAACTATATAAGTAGACCTCTCCTTCAACAAAGGGGGGACAAGCGAAGACAAGCTCAGAGAGAGACTTGAAGAAGGAATGCGGAGCTGAAGCTTTGCCTTCTTTTGTGTGTGTAGAGCTCTTAGCTTACCACTAGTGCTCCACTTGGTAGATTTGGCATCAGCTAGCTTGGCACTCTGAGTGAGTAGTGGGCAAGCAGTGATTGGCCAATCTTCACGTGAGTAGCTAGTTGGAAGACTAGAGTCTTGAACATGTATGTTTAGAGAATCGAAGTGCAGCTCTTAGAGTGAAGGTGTATGCTTATGTCTCCTACTGATTGCCCAAAGTTTGAATAATCTTCTTTTGAGCTGTTAGACTCATAATTTCAGCTGCTCCCTTTCATTTCACTCATAATTTCAGGTTCTTTCTCTTATTTCACTGAGTCATTGTATATGATATTTTCCTTCCCCATTGAGTCTTCAAATTGCAACCCACAGTGCATATTGCACTTAAGAGGACACACCACAGCGAGCATATAGATCAAGAATTTGATCTATAGGTGCTAATTTTTGCCCACCCGGTGAGACCTTGGTTGCAATTTGAACTTGTTAGAAGTTCAGCCCTTAGAAGAACCGAGTTGATGAAGAGCGTTAGAGCAATAGTCTATGACTCATACTCGCTCCAGCCATAAGGACGGATCCTTTAGTCCCGTAAAGACTCCCATAAAGAGTTATCAATGCAAAAGATACACTACATCAGAGAGAAGATGCCTTCCTTGCCTTATTTCCGACCACTCTTGAAGGGCTCGCGGATCAATGGTACAATCAACATGATGAAGCACACTTCACCACCTAGGATGCCCTCAAAACCGCCTTCACAACTACATTCACCCCAGGTAACTCCACAGAATGCATTCTTGATCAATTGGAAAATCTTAAACTACAAAAAGGAGAGGCATTCTCTGAATTAATGACCAGAGTGAAGTCGTTAGTTTCTCTTCTTCCTCATAATCCTGGGGATTTTCTAGTCAAGAAATGGGTAGAGAAGGCCCTACCAAAAACTTCTCAGCAAAAGCTTAGAGTGTTGCTACAAGCTGATGCATCATTGGAGGAATTCGAAGCTGCAGCCTCAAGGATCGAAGCAGCAAGAGTCCAATTCAGAGAACATGAAGGTATGGATGAATTCACAAGTGATCCTCTTGCACAACTAAGAAGAGAGTTAGAAGCCTTGAAGTTACAAAAGACGTTGCAAGAGGAAAAAGCTGCTTGGCAAGGAAGGGATGAAGTGCTAGCTCTACTACGACAAGAATTGGAGGAGCTTAGAATGCAAAAAGAGGTAAAAACATCGATTTGGTGCACCTTATGTAAGAAATCAGGACATTCTTCTCAAGATTGTCCAGAGAGGTTGGTGTGTCAATTTTGTGGAAAACCAGGCCATGAAGCAAGGGATTGCTATTTTCTCAAGGGGATGCAAATGAATTGGGCGTCACCAAGTGTATCCGTACATCAACCCTTATTACCAACTCCAAGATTTCAAATTGAAAGCATGTATACCACTCCTCAGGTAAACTCCTCTAATGAAAGAAAACCTCCATTTAGAAGACCAGCTCGTCCTATCATGTGCTATAGATGTGGAGAATATGGGCATTTTCAAGGAAAATGCTCCCTCCCAGAAGGGTCTCCACCTTGCAAGTTTTTCCCGGATACAATGGATCATTATTCGAAGGACTATCCGAAGCAGAAGGCTTCTACAAGCGGATCAACTCCATCCTACCAAATCAATGTTATCTCGGTCAATAAGGGAAAGCACTCACAGTGGCACTTATCTGAGAAAGAGGACCCGAATGTGTGTGATGCCCCTGGGCAATTTGGACGAATTCTTTCACCTAAAGAAGTTGACCCGTTTTTAAAAAATGGTCAAGTTGAGCAAGTCGACTTAAAAGAGGGGCAAGTGACTAAAAAATTTGACCAATTTTGTAAAAATGACCACGTTCACAAAGTAGACCAATTTTTTTGAAAATGGTCAAATTGAAGTTGCCCAAACTTTTAAAAATAGTCTACTTAAAAAAGGTCAAATTTTTGAAGTCGACTTATTTTCCCAGGATGACTCAATTTAGGAAAATAGACTATTTTTTTGAAATCGACTCTTTTGCCCAGATTCATGCCACTCCACTAAGTGATCTTGGTCAACTTCATGGAGATGTTTCCTTGCACAATCATGAACCAGAAAAAGAAACCCCAAGCTATGCTCCAGAGTTACAACCTGAATCACAACAGAGAGGAGAAGGAAATCAAGAACTCAAAGCAAGCCCATCCTTCCGCTCAAGTCCAGAAGCTAGAGTGGTGGCGCTGCAAGAAATGGATCAAGAACAAGGGGTTCAGACAAGAGCCCAGAAAAAGAAAGTAGAAGCAAGGGTCCTCTAAGAAAAAGACTCAGGTACGAAAAATTCTGAGGTTTTGCAGGAAATAGACAAAGTTTTTGAAGAAACGATGAAGGAAATCCATTCATGTAACAAGCCTCCTCTACCTTGGCCAATACCATCCATCATCAAGACGGAAGAAATATTAAAGAGCACCTTCCAACAGGTATCATTGTATGATCTATTAAGACTGGATGAAAGGTTCAGAAGTGAAGTTATAGGGATCATAGAGACATTGTCTCCTCTAACAATGCTTGCAATAAGTGGTGGGCACACTCCAACCAACCTGATGAAAGCTTCAATTTCCGAGAACTTCACAAAGGTATCAACCAACTCTCTAACCGACTTCAGGAGTCCATGTCTATCAGTCACTATATATGGAATAATTATAAATGGAGTAATAATCGATGGAGGTTCAGGCATAAATCTCATGCCAGATTTTACCCTCAAATCACTTGGACTCAAACTTTTAGGTGAAGCAAAGTTCACAATAACCTTGGCTGACCATAGTCGAGTTAAACCTCTTGGTATTGTAGAGAAGGTACCGGTAGAGATGGACGGGCTGACATTCTTTCTAGATTTTGTGGTGTTAAATTTACCGCAGGTCAATGGAGGCTTTCCTTTACTCATAGGGAGGCCATGGCTAAGGCACATCCAAGCCATGCATGATTGGGGAAATGATACTATTTTAGTTAACCTGCTAGGGAAAGTACAGAAACAAGTACACCTAGATCCGAAAGGATCTCATGGAGGTAATGCTCATTCTTTCACTATTCTCAAAGAACAACACATTCCTATTGCGGAAGCATGTAAGGAAATTGAAATAAACGATGACCAAGATCTTTTGGAATGGATGGAAGCCTTTCCATGTTATGGCATATCTATTTGTGAAGGAGACTCTGAACAGGTAGAAACTCTTGGGCTTGGAGAACCCATCATGGGCTTGAGGAGAGGAAAGAAAGGAGTCTCGAAGGATCTGACCCAAGGAAAGGAGAAAATAGCTATAGTAGATGACTTACCGATACCATCCGACATACAATGGATGAAAGAGCTTTCACCTTCATGGATGCAAGAAAAGGAATAAAAAATCAACATAGAGGAATCTCCAGCCTATCCACAACACATTTTTGAAGATCAAAACGAAGATTCAGCCATGACATCTCAACCTGTAAGGCAGGTCAATCTTGGAAATGAGGAGCATGCACAACCAATCTTACTAGCAACATGGCTTTGGGATCATCCGTCCTTGCTCCATTAGGTAACCACTTTCATGCAAAATTTTAAGGATGTGTTTGCATGGAGTTACCATGACTTAGAAGGAATTCCTGTTCATCTTGGAGAGCATTCTATTCCACTGATTCATGATGCTAAGCCAGTAAGAGGAAGGATTTATCGACTGAATCCAAAGTATGCAGAAGCAGTCAAAAACGAAATAGAAAAGCTAGAGGAAGCAAGGATCATTGTCCTAGTGGAGTCCAAAAGAATGGATGGTAATAGTCCAAAAGAAGCAATCTAACAAGATACGTATTTGTGTCGATTTTCGGGCTCCCAATAAGGTTACGATTCCCGATGGGTTTCCAACCCCATTTTTAGAACAAGTTTTGGAAGATGTGGCTGGTCATGTTTTATATAGTTTCATGGATAGATGTAGCGGATACAACCAAGTGCTCATCAATCCAAAGGACCAAGCAAAAACTACATTTGTAACTCCTTGGGGTACGTATGTATATACTAAGATGGCATTTGGATTATGCAATGCCCCTTCCTCTTTCAATCGAGTGGTTTACTCAATCTTCCGATCATTGTTGCAAAAATTCCTGAGAATCTTTATGGACGACTTCTCCACCTTTTCCGGCACTGGATGCTCTACTCCAGTAGAGAACTTCACTGATCATCTTTGTCAATTGGAACAGGTTTTTAGTGCTTGCAGAGAAGCCAAATTGAAACTCAATCCAAACAAATGTCACTTTTTGGTGACCAAAGGGACACTTTTGGGTCACATAGTCTCAGCAAAAGGTATGGCTCCCGATCCTAACAAAATCAAAGCAATACTTCATATGCCCAAACCAATTAATGTAGAAGAAATCCGGAGTTTCTTAGGACATACTGTGGAGAATGGGTGCTCCTATGCGCAACGGAAGTGTGTAGTGAACCCTTGTATGTCCAGCACTTGGACAAACATCTGCACCTTAGATAGCTTGCTGCTCTCAACACAAAACTCAAATGGACTTGATGCTTTAGTCAATCAAAGTAGACAAAGAGAGCTTTCTAACAAGCTATAAATGACTTAATTTGGACAAGTTTTGATTAGGAAACACAACTATCAAAGATGAACTACCTGTCCACACAGGTATGCTGAAGAACTGAGCTTCACTCTCGGACTGATAGCTCTCTGAATATATATTCTTTGAGAAAGATATTTGGCACAGAGAAAGTAGATACAAAAAGCTTTCCAACAATCTAAAAATCAAGTAATTTGGATGAGTTTTGATGAGGAAACTCAACTCATCAAGATAGACCACCTGCACACATAAGTACACTATAAAATTGGACTTTACTCTCTGACAGATATCTCACAGAGTATGAATGATCTGAATGAGATATTTGAGACAGTGAAAGTAGATGCCAAGGGCTTTCCAAGAAGACAAAAATCATGCAATTTGGATATGTTTTAGTTGGGAAATTGAACCGACCAAAATAGACTACCTATCTACACATATATACTAAAAAATTGGACTTCACTCTTTCAAGCTTTCAAAGAGATATTTGATATGCAGAAAGTGCACAAGATAAGCTTTCCAATGAATGTTTAAACGCACAAAATGGTTACATATGCACTGAGATATGAGCTCTGCAACAGAGCTGTGTACAAACTGACGTGCGGCTGGAAGGAGTCTAAGGGAGCTAGATCCGACTACTGGGAGCTCTTGCCTCTTTCTCTCCTTTCTTTTGAATGTGCTCCCACTTCACTTTTATAACCAATGAGCATGTGAAGAAGTTTGTGCCTCCTTCTTAACTCACCACTTTCTCCACTACATGCTACTAACTACAAGGCAAGATATTGTATCTCTTACTCATCATGAATTTTGACTAGACTTTTTCTTTTATTATTTTTTCCTTTTTTCCTCTACTTTTTTCTTTATCTTTATAGTTGGTAAATTTATCCAAGCATGGCTCATATGAAAATGAGCTTGTACATTTATCTTCAACACATACCGCTATCACCGCAAGTTCATAAAGATGTATGCTGAGATAACTAAGCCCCTCTCTAGGCTCGTTAGCAAAATGGTACCCTTTCAGTGGACTGAAGTAGAAGACAATGCCTTCACCCTTGTGAAAACCAAACTTATCAGTGCAACTATTTTAGTAGCACCAGATTGGAATGCTACCTTCCACGTTCATGTGGATGCAAGTTCTATAGCGGTAGGCGCCATACTCACACAACCTAGCAAAGAACATAAACTTGACCGACCTATTTACTATGCTAGCAGAATCCTAACCAAAGCAGAGTGCAACTATAGTACTACTAAAAGAGAAGCACTCGCTATTGTTTTCGCCCTCAAGAAGTTCCGTCATTATTTGTTGGGAATTCACTTCACAGTCATCACCGACCATCAGGCAATCAAATATTTGCTAAACAAGCCGAACATCTATGGAAGGGTGTGGAGGTGGCTACTCTTATTCCAAGAATTCAACTTCGAACTAGTTCAACGACCTGGGAAGCACCATGTGATGGCAGATCACCTTTCAAGGATTAAAGGACATGTGGAACCAATTACGGGCATAGAAGACAACCTCCCAGATCAATCTTTATTTCAAGTAAGCACTTACCCTACTTGGTACCAGGATTTGTTAACCATGGGAACCTACCCACCTAACCTCACGCCACTCGAACGAAGAAGATTGCTCCTAAAAAGTAAGAATTTTTCAATTGTTCAAAATACTCTTTAGTAGGATATGATGGAATCTATAGGAGATGCGTCCTACCACATGAAGTACAACAAATACTAGAAGAAGCCCATGGGGGAACAGCTGCATGCCATTATCCAAGTCACATAACAGCACATCTGATTTCACATGGAGGATTATGGTGTCCCTATCTTTTTCGAGATGCAGTAGAATATGCAAAGACATGCGACACTTGCCAACGTTGTGCACCAAAATCGAGTAAGCTCAACAACCAACCCTTGCAAATTTCTTTATCATGGAGACCATTTGAAAAGTGGGTGTTAGATTTTGTGGGGCCAATCTATCCGATCAATTCTCCATCGAATGTGAAGTACTTGTTGGTGGCCACTGATTACGCCACCAAATGGGCAGAAGTTCTGGCAACAAAGGATTGCACTTCTCATACGGTAGCCTCTTTCTTGTATGAGAATATTTTCTGCAGGTATGGCTGTCTAGTTGAAGTTACAAGTGACCAAGGATCTCATTTTATCAACAAAACCCTAACTGAAATATTTATGAAGTACAAAATTTTCCACAAAAAATCATGTGCATATTACCCACGAGCCAATGGTCAAGCGGAAAGCACCAACAAGGTACTCATCTCACTCTTGAGGAAAATGTGCTATCTCCATCCCTTGACATGGGGCACTACCTACCTAGGTGTGGTATGGGCATACAGGACGACATTCAAGGTAACCACGAAACATACTCCCTTCCAGTTAGTATATGGTCTTGAAGCAATAGCTCCATTAGTATTTCTAAAAGGATCAAGTAGAGTGGGACATCCAAGGATTGATAATTTGCAAGTCATGAGTAACATCAATATGAACAAATTACATCAACTGGAGGAAAAGAGGACAATAGCAGATTCAACTCTCGAGAAAGAGCAGATGAAGCGAAAAGCATGGCACGACAGAAATATGGGGAAGACAGAAGTCAAGGAAGGATCATTGGTCCTGCTATATCAACCAAGGTTGTACAACAGGAAGGAAAAGAAGTTATCCACTGGATGGACAGGTCCTTACAAGGTAAAAGAGATCTTTCCTCAAGGGGCGGTACGTCTCTCTACTCTTGAAGGGACCCAAATTCCTTTGGTGAACCGTTCACGTCTCAAACCCTACCAAGAAACAAAATGAGATAGTGAATCACTACTATAGGAACTCTGTAAATACCATGTCCCATCTTGATGCTCTATTACACTTACTATAGTCCCCATCAATATCCATTAGATCTCTCAACCACATGCATAAGTCCTTTTTGATATCTGAATTGGAGTCGATTTCTTTTTTTGGTCGATGCCATTTTTTTTTTTAATGAATAGGTCATTTGTTTTTTCCAAAAAAAAAGTCGATTTTTTTTAGGCCGAATTTTTAAAGAAAGGTCGAATTTTTTTTCAACCTTAAAAAAAAAAGTCGAATTTTTAGGTCGATTAAAAAAAAAAAAATGATTTTTTAATGGGTTGGGTCGAATTTTTTTCATGATTTAGGATGATTTAAAAAAAAAGGGGGTCGATTCTGTTATGGTTTAGATTGATTTTTTACCAAAAAGAAAAAAAGTCAATTTTCAAGTGTTCAGGTCGATTTTGAACATTTTTTTGGTCATGTTTTAAAAGTTGATTTTTTTGAAAGAGAAGGTCGAATTTTTTAGGTCGACTTCTTGTCATCAAAAAGATGATTTCTTAAGTCAAATTTTTTTGTCATGTAATAAAAGGTCGATTTTGGTTTTTTAGGTCGATTTCTGGTCATAAAAAAGATGATTTCTTAATAAAAGTTGATTTTTTGTTCTCCAAGGTGTCAAAGTCTTTCTTTAAGGGTCATAGGGTGATTTTTTTATTTTTCCATAGTCTACTTGCAATAAGTCGATTTTTTCCCAGAGTCAAAGTCTTCTTGTGATCAGTCGATTTGTTTTCCCATTGCGATCGTGCTACTGCGCATACTAGTCCCTCACTTGATCATCCGGCTCAGTCGATTTGTTTTCCCATTGTGATCGGGCTGTTGCTCATACCAGTGGGCTCACCTGATCATCCGGCTCACTCGTCTGCTGATCATCCATCTCGAGTCGGCTCACTCGATCTCTTAGTCTCCTGCTCCTGCTCACTCGCTGCTGATCCCACGTTGCTGATCCAACTTCCAGCTTTAAGAGTTCTTGGATCTCATTCATATGAAGCAGATGAGTCTTACCTGCTGAACATTGACCTTACACAGTAACAAGGTTCCTTGGTGTTTGTTGTTCTACTTCTTATGCAAGTAAAAATCTAGGAACTTGCAAGGTGAGCATTTACCAAAAAGAAAAAGAGAGCCAATCACAAAGTATCATGTCACAATCATCATCTTCAAGGAACTCAATGGGCAGCAATGACTCTGATGATCAACCATACCAGCAAGATTCCGGTTCAGCCTAGTCATCAAGTGATGGAGAAAATTCACTCACTTTGATCGCCCATGATGCTCTTCCACCAGCATCTTTGGTGGAGATCTTCACAACAGATGAGTTGCACACTATGCACCTCACAGAGATTGCCAAAGCACCACTTACCAAAGATATTGCAACGGACGAGGTGATTGACTTCTTCGAGTCCTTTCCCCACTTCACTGCAGGAACTCTTACCAAGAAAATGCTAAACAAGGTTGTGGGGATGAAAGAGTCAGAACGGCTTCTGCCAGGGAGATCATACTCAGGAGTCGACGCAAGCAAGGTATGTGAGGAATGTGTGAAGTTGTTCACCACCAACGACCTCTCAGAAAGGTACTATCACATCTTATGTGCATGTCAATATTTTATCCTCTTAAGAAGGGTCGAATCCAAGTTCCCGTTCAACAATATGGTTGCTTGTGACGCACTTTTATGTCTTGCCTGGGTCCGTCCATATCCCTTTCATCATCTAATATGGGCATCCTTCATGGAAAAAAGGAAAAGGCATGCAGTACAGGTACAAAAAGACGCAAAGAAATTTCACGTCTACTCTTCTGTGATACTCTTGTGGCTGAAGGATTGACCATCGAGACTTACAAAAATACCAAAGAATATGGGTCAACCATCTTCCATGAAGTGCAATACATCCACTCCTATAAGAAAGAAGCCGTCGGTAAAACGAGCACGAGTAAAGGGCGATGCATTAGAAGACATCCGAGCCCTTCCAATTGGTGATCAAGATTATGCTGCAGCAAAAGGCACTCCTCCCCCTTCATCTTCACATACATATGTGCAGAAAAAGGCTCCTAATCCTCAGGTTCACACTCACCATAGTGCTTCATATAATCCACCCACATCACCACCATCTCCTCCTATTTCCACTCCACATGCATCATCGCCTATCCACATTCCTTCACCACGTATGTCACCTTCGATTCAACCTCATCATACACCTATCCATGTCCCACCTATCCCCATACCTCCCATATCTCCTCCTATGCCATCACCAAGGTCACCTGCCCCCACCATCTTAATTACCCCTTCAAGTTCACATATGCACTCCACCTCCACCCAACCCATGCATTCTAGCACACCTCCACTCGCACCTTGTTCTTCCACTCATGCACTCCCCGCTTTAGAAAACATCCATATAGCAAATCTTCATGCAAGAAACATGTTAGAATCTCTCTCACTACTCCATGACTATCACAAAGGGATCTCCTCATTTGTGAGGGAGGCAAACCAACAAGTACTTTAGCTTCACAGACGGATCGCAGACTTAGAAGACCAAAACAAGCAACTAGAGAAGAACAACCAGGAACTCAAAGAGGAGAACGAGAAGTTGCGGAGGGAAGCAAGGTTCTATAAAGACATTCATGACAAGGCAAAAACTCTCTTTATGGCGGCCCAAAACGCACCCTAGTTAAGAATGGCAGTGGATAGCATTAGATGTTTCTTTTTACTTTGTATCCTCCATCTTTTTGTCTTGTTACTTCCTTTTGTAAGAAGCATGTATTGCATTTTACTTGCAAATGTCTTCCTTTTTTCCATATTATTTCTCACTTACATTCTTTCAAAAAAAAAGAGAAGAGAGAAGAAAAAAAAGAGAAAAAGAAAGGAAAATAAAAAATAAAAAAAAAGAAGAAAATGAAAGAGAGAAAAGAAAAAAAAAAGAAAAAAAAGAGTATTATTTTTCTCCGAGGACGGAGAATGTCTAAGTGGTGGGCAACCTGTAGCGGGGTACTTTGATACACCCTTAAAATAATGTATTTTTTTTGTTTTGCTTTTCAATATGCAGAAGCCAAGCACAAGGCAAGTTACCTCAATTTCGAACAAAAGGAGAAGGAGAAGAAGCGAAGAGCAAGAAAACGGAAGGGGGATCCAACTCATGAAGAAGGCCAAATTTTCCCATTCCACCTATTTTCCCAAGTTTTCTAATTCCCATTTCACCTCTTTTGCCAAGTTGACGAAATTCCCATTTCACCTATTTTCCCAAGTTGCCTATTTTCCCATTTCACCTATTTTCCCAAGTTGTCTAAATTCCCATTTCACCTATTTTCCCAAGTCCAGTTGTCTAATTTTCCTAAGTTGACCAATTAGTCAATTTTCCCAAGTTGACCTATTTTCCCAAGTCGTCTAAATCTCTAAGTTGTCTAATTTTCCTAAGTTGACCAAATAGTCGATTTTTTTAGTCAAATTTTACAAGTTAGTCGACTTACTCAAAAGTTCACCAATTTATGAAGTTAGTCTACTTACTTCAAAAGTAGTCTAATTTTTAAGAAAAGGGTTTACTTTTGATTTATTCTACTTTTTCACTTAAAAAGAAGCGACTAAATTTCCCAGATCTCCATATAGT
>MU260319.1:170000-175000 GCA_020310875.1 Ceratopteris richardii
ATTCACCTCAAAGTCTGTCAACTTCAACAGGACATATCTCAAGATCTACTGAACCAAATTTGATGATCCAGGGCTCATTGGAACCAGCTCAAAGCATTCTACAACACTACAAAATTTCAAGTCATTCTATTCAGCCAATTGGGAGAAATCGCTGTCGAAGTGATCACTGGTATATTTCTGTGTTGTTCCTAAAAAATCGGGGGTGTCCCTGATTTTGCTAAAGATCATGCTCAGTGTATAGTTTGTTATTTGGAGTGATTTAACTTGCTAATGGTAGCTTGTTAAGTTAATTTAATACTCCCAGAAGGAATTAAACCAATTGCAAGTGTGCTGGACACACTGAGCTTAGGACTGAGCAGGTGTCAATACAGGAATAGAAAGTTTTTCGAGTTCTGAAGGTTCAAAATCATCTGTTTTGATTTGATCATTACTCAATCATTTTGTAAAGCACATATATAGTTTCTTGGTGTCATTTGGAAGCTCAAGGAGTCTCCTAACCATATCTGAAGAGAAGAGAGGGCAGGTGTGAAGCAGGTCTAGCAGCACCAACTTGATCTTCTGATTGTACCCAGCCATCACATCCAACAGTGGTATCAGAGCAAATAAGGTAATCATGGGTGATGGTTTCCCTTCCTTCATTGACAAATTGGATAGGAATAACTACCAGGCATGGTCATTAAGAATGAAGACTTATCTACAAGGGAGAAGCTTGTATGGATACATATCAGGAGATGAGGAGTTGCCCTCATTCAAAACCAGAGGCCTACCTACAAAGGATGAGCATGAGAGACTAAATCAATGGTGTGCTAAAGATGCTTTGGCAAGGTCATATCTTCTAAACTCTATCTCTGATTTCCTTCTACCTCATGTTAGGAACTGTAAGACTTCCCAAGAGACTTGGGAGACCTTGTCAACATACTTCTCATCAAGCACAAGGGCCAGAAAGAATCAGCTATGGATTGAGTTTACAACTCTCAGGAAGCAATCAAAACAATGTGTTTCAGATTTTGTCACCAAAGTCAAAGACATTGCAGATCAACTTGCAAGTGTTGGAGAAGAAATTGAAGAAGAGCAAATAGTCAGACAAGTGATCAATGGACTCAAAGCAGATGACAAGTGGGAGAGCTTTACCACTGCAATGGACTTGTACATGGACATTCAAGCACCTGATCTAACAACTCTGATTGGACAACTCTTTACACATGAAGCAAAGATCACAAAGAATGGAGAGCAATCAAAAGGTAACAATCCCTCTGCCCTATATACAGATAAGAAGTCTAAAGATAAGGGTAAAAGTAAGAAGGTTGATGAAGAAGGCTCTACCTCCCAAGCAAACTATGCAGGGAGAGGTAGATCATCTAAAGGTAGAGGCAGAGGAGGTAAGTCAGGTAGGGGGAGACCCTACAATCAATCTCCATGCAATATTTGTGGCTTGTCTAATCATACTACAGATGAATGCTACAAAAACTACAAGAACCAAAGAGGAAGAGGTCACCAAAGAGGAGGATACTCTCAAGGCAGAGGCAGATTCAATCAATCTCAAGGCTACCATGGCTACAACAATAATTACAACAATAACTACAACAATAGCTACAATCACAATGGCAATTATCAAGGAGGATACAGGAACAGAAAGGATTACAACAATTATGCAGAGGATCAAGATGATTCCTTGTTGATTATGAACATGACATCTAAATCAGGTATCAATGATGATCATTTGTTCTATATTGACTCAGGTTGTTCTAATCATGTAGCTGGGAATGTTGCCTTACTCTCTGATTTGGAAGAACCTAAAGGCAAGCACCAAGTGCAGACAGGTGATGACACTAAACATTCAGTGGTTAAAGTAGGTAATGTCAAAACAAGTGATGGTAATCAGAATTTACTAAGCAGAGTATTGTATGTCCCAACAATCACCAAGAATCTGATGAGTGTAGGTCAGATTGTTGAAAAAGGTCTACAAGTCAGATTCACTCAACATGGTGCATATGTGGAGGATCCAAGACATGGATTCAGAAGGATAGCCAAGGGAGAGAAATCAGGTAGACTATTTACCTTTGAACTTGAAGATACTAAGAACATTGCATTATACAACTACAAGGACCAAACTCTATCAGAATTGGAGATGTGGCACAAGAGATTAGGTCACATTGGAGAGAGGACCATAAAGCAAATGAGTAGGGATCAATGTGTGCTTGGGATACCTAATGTATCCAAGCAACACATGATATACAAGTGTGGGGCTTGTCAGTTTGGTAAGTCACACAGATTGCCATATACCAAAAAAGGTTTTATGCATGAAGACTACTTGGAATTGGTGCATACAGATGTTTGGGGACCAAGCAAGGAGCCATCCATATCTGGATCAAGGTACTATGTATCTTTTATAGATGATTATAGCAGATGGACTGTCTTGTACTTCATGAAACATAAAGATGAAGTATTTAACTGTTTCAAAAGGTATCTTGCACTAGTAGAGAATCAAACAGGTAGACATTTGAAGAAGTTAAGGTCTGATGGTGGTGGAGAATACTTTTCCAATGACTTTGAAGACTTCTTGCAGGAAAGAGGCATCAAGAGGGAGATTACCACAAGGTACTCACCTGAACAAAATGGGGTAGCTGAAAGAAGGAATAGACTCATTGTGGAGACAGCTAGGTCTATGCTTAATGAGAAAAAATTACCAAATTATCTTTGGGCAGAGAGTGTATCTACTGCCACATACTTAATCAACAGGTTGCCATCAAAGACACTTGATGGAATGACACCCTATGAGGCTTGGCATGGTAAGAGACCATCTCTGGATCATTGCAAGATCTTTGGGTGTGTTGCATATGTGCATATTCCCTCACAGGTAAGGGGAAAACTAGACCCTAAGGCTGAAAAGTGTATTTTCATTGGTTATGATTTGAATCAGAAAGGATACAGGTTCTATAACCCCTCAAACAAAGGCTTTAAGGTAAGCAGAGATGTCATCTTTGATGAAAATGATTCATGGTATGATAATGAGTGCAGGAAAGTTAGCCTACCTTATGATATGGAAGAAGACTTTCCAAAGCTTGTCAGGCAAGAACCAACTCAGAAGGAGGACACAAGCTCAGATGATGAAGACACCATCAACATTGAAGAGTTCAAAGCTTGGAAATCCAAAGGGAAGATGAAGATGAAGCAACTTGAAGACAATCCAGAATCCTCAACTCAAGCTATGAGGAGATCTTCAAGAGAAAAGAAGAAACCTATTAGGTATGGGTATGATACTTCACTTGTAACCAAGCACTCTGTATATCTTGCAAAGGATATCTTAAGTGAAGAACCAGGTACATTTGAGGAAGCTATTACTAAACCAGAATGGAAGGAAGCAATGAATGAAGAAATGGAGGCTCTCAAGGAGAGTGATACTTGGGACTTGGTACCCAAGAAGGACTCCATGAAGGTGATAGGATCCAGATGGATCTACAAACTCAAAAGAAACTCAGATGGTACAATAGGCAGGTACAAAGCTAGGTTGGTAGCCAAGGGTTTTGCACAAACCCAAGGCATTGATTATGAGGAGACTTTTTCTCCTGTGGCAAAGATGCCAACTATCAGAATTATGGTGAGTGTAGCTGCATCCAAGAATTGGAACATGTACCAATTGGATGTAAAGAATGCATTCTTGAATGGATGGATATCTGAAGAGGTCTACATGTCACAACCACCTGGCTATGAGGATCCCAATAAGGTAAATCATGTTTGCAAATTGAAGAAGGCTCTGTATGGATTGAAGCAGGCACCTAGAGCATGGAATTACAGGTTGACAACCTATCTCTTGGATCAAGGATTTGTGATGAGTAAAGCAGATACTTCATTGTTTATAAAGAAGAACAATTCAGAGGTAATATACTTGTGTGTCTATGTTGATGACATCATTATTACAGGAAATGATGTTCAAGGAATTAGACACATCAAAAGTCAAATGATGAAGGAATTCAAGATCAATGATCTTGGATTATTGAAGTACTTCCTAGGGCTTGAATTGGTCTACACAAATTCAGGTATATTCATTACTCAGAAGAAGTACATTCAGGACATGGTCAAGAAGTTTAACTTGCAGGAAGCTAAAGTCTCAAACATTCCTATAGAGGTCAACCACAAACTCAGTGCACATGAAGGAGAAGAACTCAAGGATATTACAGGTTACCAAAGTTTGGTAGGTAGTCTTAATTATGCTACCTTAACCAGGATTGATATCTCATATGGTGTTAGTGTACTTAGCCAATTTATGCATAAGCCAAGAATACCACATTTGGAGGCAGCCAAGAAGATAGTAAAGTACCTAAAGGGAACACAAAATCATGGTTTGTATTATCCATATTCATCAGACATTGACATCAAGGTATACTCAGATGCAGATTGGGCAGGTTGCAAGGATGACAGAAGGAGTACATCTGGTTACATATGCTTTGCAGGTGATAAACCAATTTCTTGGTCATCCAAGAAACAACCCACAGTAGCCCTATCATCTACTGAGGCAGAGTACAGAGGGCTAGCCAATGCTACTCAAGAAGCAATATGGTTGAAGCTACTATATTCAGAATTGGGCCTATATACAAGGCCACCTATCATATTTGGTGATAACACAAGTTCACTTCACCTAGCAGCTAATCCTGTGTATCATGCTAGGACAAAACACATAGAGGTTCATTACCACTATGTGAGGGAGAAATTACTTAGCAAGGAAATCCAATTATCATATGTGTCCACTAATATTCAATGTGCAGATTTGCTTACAAAAGCTTTGGATGGGAGCAAGCTATGCAGGTTTAAATCCATGATTGGATTACAGGATATCATTGAAGACTAAAGATGAAGACTCAAGCAAGTGTTTGGCTTGAGGGGGAGCTGTTGGTGCAAACAAGCCTTAACACTTGGCTTTGTTGTGTGCCTTGAAGATTCAACATAAAGCTTGGACTATTGGAACTTTGGAAGTTTAAAAGATTGGACTCTTGGATGATACA
>MU260319.1:190000-192500 GCA_020310875.1 Ceratopteris richardii
ATAAATAGATAGATACACAGATCGATAGATAAATAGATACACACATAGATAGATAGATAGACAGACAGCCAGACACAGAGATAGATAGATAGATAGATAGATAGATAGATAGATAGATAGATAGATAGATAGATAGATAGATAGATAGATAGATAGATAGATAGATAGATAGATAGATAGATAGATAGATAGATAGATAGATAGATAGATAGATAGATAGATAGATAGATAGATAGATAGATAGATAGATAGATAGATAGATAGATAGATAGATAGATAGATAGATAGATAGATAGATAGATAGATAGATTGATTGATAGATAGATAGATAGATAGATAGATAGATAGATAGATAGATAGATAGATAGATAGATAGATAGATAGATAGATAGATAGATAGATAGATAGATAGATAGATAGATAGATAGATAGATAGATAGATAGATAGATAGATAGACAGACAAACAGACATGCAGACAGACAGACAAACAGAGACACAGACTGACTGACTGACTGACTCATTGACTGGCTGAGAGTTTTTCATGGCTATGAGTGGAATGAGGCCAACCCAATCTGTACACATCTTCTCTAATATAAAACACGTCTGTGTAGAAGAATTTGAGCAAATTCTTCTTGTGTTGAAGAAATCTAAGTATTCTTCATATCAATATGAAAGTTAGTTAACAACTACGAGTTTTTCTGGTGCACATTCTATTGAGCTTCTCAGAGATAGATCTCACAGTATAGTGTAAAGATTTTTATGAATGATATCTCATTTTGTAGCTACTATCTTCAACTACAAATTGATCAAAAGATTTTTGTGAAACGGGACATGTACTCAGAGTACTAAGTCTAATAGTAAAGCTATCTCAAAATGATAAATAAAGTTCTCAAACTTCAGATACAGTTCAATTACTGAAGAAAGTTCAGATTTTACTTCTTTACTTCATCTACAATCACTTGAAATAATTTCAAACAAAATTGCAATTGATTTCGATAACATTTCAGTAACATTATAGATTGACAGATAGATAGAGAGATAGATAGAGAGATAGACACACAGATAGACACACAGATAGCTAGACAGACAGATAGATAGATAGATAGATAGATAGATAGATAGATAGATAGATAGATAGATAGATAGATAGATAGATAGATAGATAGATAGATAGATAGATAGATAGATAGATAGATAGATAGATAGATAGATAGATAGATAGATAGAAGGATAGATAGATAGATAGATAGATAGATAGATAGATAGATAAATAGATAGATAGATAGATAGATAGATAAATAGATAGATAGATAGATAGATAGATAGATAGATAGATAGATAGATAGATAGATAGATATATAGATAGATAGATAGATGGATACATAGATACATAGATAGATAGATAGATAGATAAATAGATAGATAGATAAATAGATGGATACATAGATAGATAGATAGACAGATAGATAAATAGATAGATAGATAGATAGGTAGATTATTAGATAGATAGATAGATAGATAGATAGATAGATAGATAGATAGATAGATAGATAGATAGATAGATAGATAGATAGATAGATAGATAGATAGATAGATAGATAGATAGATAGATAGATAAATAGATAGATACTTAGATAGATAGATAGATAGATAGATAGATAAATAGATAGATACACAGATCGATAGATAAATAGATACACACATAGATAGATAGATAGACAGACAGCCAGACACAGAGATAGATAGATAGATAGATAGATAGATAGATAGATAGATAGATAGATAGATAGATAGATAGATAGATAGATAGATAGATAGATAGATAGATAGATAGATAGATAGATAGATAGATAGATAGATAGATAGATAGATAGATAGATAGATAGATAGATAGATAGATAGATAGATAGATAGATAGATAGATAGATAGATAGATAGATAGATAGATAGATAGATAGATAGATAGATAGATAGATAGATAGATAGATAGATAGATAGATAGATAGATAGATAGATAGATAGATAGATAGATAGATAGATAGATAGATAGATAGATAGATAGATAGATAGATAGATAGATAGATAGATAGATAGATAGATAGATAGATAGATAGATAGATAGATAGATAGATAGATAGATAGATAGATAGATAGATAGATAGATAGATAGATAGATAGATAGATAGATAGATAGATAGATAGATAGATAGATAGATAGATAGATAGATAGATAGATAGATAGATAGATAGATAGATAGATAGATAGATAGATAGATAGATAGATAGATAGATAGATAGATAGATAGATAGATAGATAGATAGATAGATAGATAGATAGATAGATAGATAGAATAGATAGATAGATAGATAGATAGATAGACAGACAAACAGACAGGCAGACAGACAGACAAACAGAGACACAGACTGACTGACTGACTGACTCATTGACTGGCTGAGAGTTTTTCATGGCTATGAGTGGAATGAGGCCAACCCAATCTG
>MU260319.1:202500-217500 GCA_020310875.1 Ceratopteris richardii
ATATATATATATATATATATATATATATATATATATATATATATATATATATATATATATATATCTATTGTTAGCGGCGGAAGTGTATAACTGAAATATTGTTTCACACGTGCAAAAGGTTGTTACGCAGAAACGTTGTATTCTTTTATAAAGCAATGAAAAGAGATGCTCAGTGACGTTCGAGAGATCACCAGACTGTCTGTCTGGGTGATTGTCTGTAGCGTTACTATGTGTCGTGTTGGTTAATTCAGAGTATCTTGTCTACTTTGTGAGTATTATGTGTGTATCTGTGTCTCGTCTTGTCTGTTGTCTGTTGGTATCCATTGCGGTTCTGAGTATCAGTTAGTTCGCGTATCGTGTTGTCTCTTTTCTTGGAATGTTTTGCAAAGTGTGTGGCGAAGTCTGTGCAGTTGTGGTAGCTCTTCTGGTATTCGGGTAGTATTAAGTTGTCTTAGTATCGAGGTCCAGGTTCATACGGAAAAGTTAAGCTACAGTAGGATTTTCTGGGTTGCGTACTGAACCTTTAGTACGGTGTATCTGAACGCTTGGATTCTCTGTGTCTTCGGACATTGGTAGGAGTGTGGTACCCATTCGGTAAAGATTGACGATTACTCTTGTTCTGGTATTTTCAGCCAGTTATGTGCAGATGCAATATAACATCTTAGCATATTCGGTACACGTGGCTGAGCAAAACTGTGAACTGTAATGTCTAAGTACAACAGATTCTTGATAGAGCTCTCAGCGTCAGTATATTGATGTGTGTAAGTGGTTAGTTTGGGAACTAAGTATAGGGCCTCTGTCTAACAGACCCCTTCCACTCCCAAGAACCCAAGAATCGCTTAAACGCACTTCTGACAGTTAGAATAATAGCGTTTAACACTGGCGCCGTCTGTGGGAAGGTTGCAACAGATCAGATTGTTGCAAACCAGTTGTGGAAACGTGACTGTAAATTGTAAATCGACAGTAATAGTACGCGATTAGTACAAAAGAGGATGCATGCCGGTTACTCGATCCGGTGAAACGTATCCAAAGAACCGCGAGCCTGGGGTACTTAATTTGCTAAGGACGACTCCGGGAGGTAGAAGTACAGCTAGGCCTAACCTAGTTGTCAAAAAAGTAAAGAACGTTAGTAGTGATTCCGGTCATATTTCAGTGGAACGTGCTACGCCTCTGGTAAATTCCGGTACGATTTCGGCACAGTCTGTCGAAGATATAATAACTCCAGAATCTACCAGGATGCGGCCTGAAGTTAGTTTAACCACATTGGGTAAAGATTCCAATTTGTTTACGATTAGAAACACCTTAGCCAAAGAAATTAGTGAAGGAGAAAAGGCACCTTGTTTTGGTGAAGATTCGACACATTCCAGTGATATTTCGGTAACAGTTGCTGAAGAATCGCAGTTTTCCGGCGATGGTTTACCAGTTCTTGGTGAATCTTCAGCCCAGTCACCGCTATTGGGAGTAAGCTTCCCTACATTTGACATAAAAAAGGAAGGTAGCTTGTTCGAAACCGAGATTTGAAACATACTGAACAAGATTATCGAATCAGAAAGTGCACAGGCCGACGATACACATTCCGATAGTTCAGATATTCAGCCCCGGGATACAGAAGATAGTCACAATACAACCATCAGAGCCATGAACGGGCAACAACAACAACAACAGCAACAACAACAACAGCAGCAACAACAACTATGCCCACCAAGGCCGACTCCAACAGGAGTCACGTACACCAAATTTGGTGGATTCATAGGAGATGACCCAGATGCTCATGTACGCACATTTGAGATAAGTTACGCAGTGCTCAACCATCCACCTGATCCGGCATATAAGGCTATTGTTTTCCAATTGACATTAGTTAACGAAGCAGCTAGATGGCTTACAGAATATGATATTAACCATTTTGGCACCTATGAAGCAGTAAGGGATGCCTTTTTGCAGAGATTCAGGCTAAAGAAGAATCCAGCCGAAATTTTTGACTACCTGCAAAACAATAGACAGAAGATAAATCAAACAGTACAGGAATATGCCACTCTATTCAGGACCCATTTGAGGTAGTTACCACCAGCACATGCCAACCTATCAGATGATGTTATTACTCAATGGGTTATCAATGGATTGACTCCGCAACTTAAACAGATTATGATCATACGCTGTGTAGGAGCTATGACGCTAGATGCCGTGATCGCAATGGCTTTGCAACTTGAAAACAAGGTTGGCGGATTTACAGAAGATCTGGAGTGGTTAAAAGAAAATAGAAATATCGCCGAAGACCCGACCAGACAGATGTACTGCACTACATGCAAGAATTCAAGCCATACTAGTGCCACATGCACTTAATCAGTTGTTTTGTGCTATCTGCAACACTATCGGACACACCACTGAAAACTGCGCATATAACGCCAAAGTACAGGGACCAACAACTGTCCATGCAATTATACAGGAACCAGGGCAGCCAGCCAATCACTATGTACCTCCACAAATGAGAAACAACCAGCAACAAGGTTATCAAAATTACAGAGGACAGAGAAATAATAACTACAATGCAAACCGCTGACAGGCCGGACCAGCACCGGAAAATCCCAATTTGCCACCACTACGCTGTCATTTTTGTGGTGAATTTGGTCACATTAGAAGATTTTGTAAGGATGCAGCTGAGTATGATCAGAGGAAGAAAGAACATCAAAACCCAATGGCTAATATGGTACAAATCACACCAGTAGAAATGCACACTGCAGTAATTCAGACCCGATCCGATAAACAACTGCAACCAGCAGCAGAAATATTTGAACCAGGCATACGTGAACAACAAAGGATGTATGATAAAGCTAGTCAATGGACCACCGCTGAACCTCCAGTGTTTCCAGATCCTATTCCGATGACCTAGGCTCCGTTACCCGAGGAAGGAACACAACAACAAGATTCTAATACAGCAGCAGGCACATCATCTTCAGCAGGCGTATCATCTTCAGAATCTGTGGAAAATACAATTCAATCACAAAAGGCCTGGGAAATTTTATCTAAAGCATCCATCACTCTTCCTCTGGGCCAATTACTTGCACTAGTACCAGGAGTTTGACAACAATTCCAACAACAGTTCAGTCCTGTGCCTTCTTGCATTCCAGCAACAGCAATAGTGCAACCGGAACCTGATTCTACAACCGATCATTCAGTTCCTTTGATTACGGTATGGTATAAAAATCATAAAATCACACATGTACTAATTGATGGAGGATTTGGTGTCAACATTGCTACTGCTGCACTGTGTAAAAAGTTAGGGTGGACCGAAATCGAACCAGTTCAGTTTTTTGTCAGAATGGCTAACCAGTCAAGAGTCCATCCCGTAGGACTTGTACGAAATGTACCAATAACTTTACAAGGTACAACATTTAAAATGACCTTTGTCATACTAGAATTACCGGAATCCACCCTTGATTATAATCCCCTTTTCGATCATCCTTGGCTGAAGCACGCTAAGGTAATACAAGATTGGTCTGCACAGGAACTCACTTTCAAAGATAATAATCGTAAATACGTTGTAAAATTAGATGCTATACAACCTTGCGAGTTTCATGCTAGACCGTATTTTGCAGAACCAGTCCATATGCTAGATGGGTTGTCAGATGATGAAGAAGAAGAGTTTCTGAAAAATAACATTGACTTGATCTCCTTAGGAACTGTTGATCTATAATCTGTTGTAGATAATTGGAATCATGCAGTTTGTACGGTGATGTCTGTAACAGAAAAAGATATGAAAGAAGATAAGGCTATCATAGATGACGCTGATCTACAACAACTTTTTAAGCCATCTGAGAATACAGAGAAGCCTCAACAATTCTATGTTCCAGAAGATCAACTGACCACCTATAATTTAGGTGATGAAGAAAATCCATGACCTGTTAAGATAAAGGAGAGCTTACCTGAGTTATTTCAAGCAGATTTAATCCAACTACTTCGAGAATTTTCTGATGTATTTGCATGGGATTACAAAGATATGAAGGGTTTGGACCCACACATCTATCAACATAGGGTCATGCTGAAGCCGGAAGCAAAACCACTTAAGCAACCCATCTACCGGATGAATCCAAACTATGCATCACAGGTAAAGGCAGAACTTGATAGGCTACTCAAAGTCGGATTTATTGTACCAGTAGAGCATGCTGAATGGATCTCACCAATTGTTATTGTCCCTAAAAAGAATAAGCAGTTACGAATATGTGTAGATTATCAGAAACTGAACGCAGCTACGGTGCCTGATCCCTTTCCGCTACCTTTTCTTGACACAATGCTTGATAGAGTAGTAGGACATGAAATGTATTCATTCTTAGATGGGTACAGTGGGTATAATCAAGTTAGAATGGCTGAACAGGATATACCGAAGACCGCCTTCATTACCAACTGGGGTGTTTTTGCATGTGCCCTTATGTGGTTTGGATTAAGAAATGCCCCAAGTACGTTCCAAAGGTGTATGCAAGAAATATTTTCTCCTTACCTTACCTCTTTTATGCAAGTATATCTTGATGATTTTTCGATTTTTGGTAAGATGATAGCACACCTGTTCCATTTACGGTGCTGCTTTGAAAAGTGCAGAGAATACAGACTCTGTTTGAACCCAAACAAATCTGTGTTTGCGGTTTCATGTGGAAAGCTACTTGGTCACATTGTATCTGCACAGGGTATACAGGTGGATCCAGATAAAATCACAGCTGTGTTAGAAGCACCTGTACCCACTACACCTAAGGAAGTAGTGCGCTTCATGGGCCAAGTAAGATGGCATGGTCGGCACTTACGGTGGCTTGCTCATTTGGCAATACCACTGAACCGATTGATAACCAAGACTCCTCAAGAATTTGACTGGACCCCAAACTGTCAAATTGCTTTTGATCGTCTAAAGGGATTACTAACACAGGTTCCAATCTTACAGCCTCCTGACTGGGATCGCCCATTTCATGTATTTGTTGATGCTTCAGATATAGCAATAGGGAGCATTCTAATGCAACAAACCGATAAGTGGTTAAGACTAGTGTACTATGCAAGTCGAAGATTAGCCCCTGCTGAAAAGAATTACTCTGTAATAGAGAGAGAATGTCTAGGTCTAGTATATTCTGTCAAGAAATTCAGACATTATTTGTTGGGCCGTAGATTTACTTTTCATGTAGATCATGCTGCACTTGTCTATCTAGTTCGGCAACAGCATCTAGGTGGTCGATTAGCACGATGGGTTCTGCTTTTACAAGAGTTTGAATACGAAGTTATTCATCGGCCAGGCAGTTCACATGCCTTAACAGATTTTCTCTCTCGCTTAGATTCCGGTGAAGCTCCGATCGGTGTAGATGACACAACACCGGCAATTTATGTCTCTGAACTGACTAATGATGAAATTATAGACCCACCTATACCATCTACATATTATGATCAGATCTTGACCTTCCTCACTGATGGATACCTTCCCTCTCAGACTTCTCCTTCAATACGAAGGAAAATTTCAGTTTTCAGTCGCCGATTTCGGTTGATTGCTGGGGAATTATACTATATGGATCACACTGGAGTTTTACTTTGTTGTATTCCACCACATGAAGTTAACTCACTCATTAATTTGGCTCACTCAATTCCTTCCGGTGGCCATTTTGCTGCAGACTTAACACACCGGAAAATTCTGCAAAGTGGTCTTTGGTGGCCTACTATGTACAGGGATGTATCACAGTTTGTCAAACAATGTGATAGTTGTCAGAGATTTGGACAGCCCCTACAACGTCATCTTTTCCCTCTACAACCTCTCTTGCCATTAGAGCCTTTTCAGAAGTGGGGTCTAGATTTCATTGGCCCTATTACACCACCAGCAATCCTCAGTAATAACCGTTATATTTTGACATGTACTGATTATGCTACCAGATGGGCAGAAGCCTGGGCTTTACGGTCTGCCAGAGCTGTTGCGGTAGCAAAATGTCTACTAAAAGATGTCTTTCCACGTTTTGGCTTACCGCTGGAACTTGTTACAGATCAAGGCACTCATTTTATTAACAATTTAATGAAAGTACTCACACATTCGTTTCAGGTCGCACATAAATTTAGTTCACCATATTATCCTCGTGCAAATGGTTTGGCTGAGAGTACAAACAAGACTTTGTTGAATATGCTTCGAAAACTCATTTTGGAAGCACCAGAAAGATGGGATCAACTGTTACCTGCAGTATTATGGGCATATCGGACTACATACAAGGTAGCAACAGGATTAACCCCTTTCAAACTAGCTTATGGATTGGAAGCAATAGCACCGATGGAGATAGTTATGCCAAGTTTACGAGTAGCAATCACTCAGAAACTGCTACCTGAAGAATCACTGTCATTTCGGTTGGATACACTCAGAGAATTAGACGAGCATCGATGGCACAGTTTTTTGACTATGCAGGAAGTACAGCTAAGACAAGCTCGAACACATGATCGATATCTAAAGACTCCAATTTTTCAAATGGGACAACTTGTACTCTTTTACAATGCAAAGTCGAATCACTCTGCTGGCAAATTCAAGTTACGATGGTTTGGTCCCTACCGGATTGCTAAACAAGTGGGCCCAGCAACTTTTCGGTTGACCACTTTGATCGGAATTCCTCTTCCAAAGGTGATAAATGGATCAAAGCTGCGGCCGTATCAACAAGCATCTAATCCACACTGAAACTTTTCGCGGTTGGCCGCGTCTTTTGGCGTTCTCTTTTCTTTTATTTTCTTTTCTTTTCTTTTTTTGGCATGCTTAATAAAATAAGTCTGTAAATATCCGGGTTTTGATACCTAATTATGTCCACAGTCGCCCTGCCCTTTCCAGCTACTCACGCATGCACACCGAAGTTAAGAATTATCATCTCAATACCCCACAATGATTAGTCATTCTTGATTGCTCTCCATTGCAATGCATCTACTTAACATTTTCTGTTTCGCCGAAAATCGCTATTGTGTTTGTGTGATTTGTATGATTTGTGTTATTGTGCGTACCTTGTGCTCTATGTACTTGTGATTGTTGTCTCTGTGTGCGCCATGGAAGCTTTGGCTAACTATGCCGCCTTCCGTGATGGACTCCCTTTCGATGTAGGAGAATTCCTATGCATTCGTGGGCTATCCAATTTCGCTGAACTGCCTTGGCATTCAGTGGAATCCCACCCCTTCTTTGCCCAGATCATCTCCGCCATCCCCAACACACCTGCCACCAAGCAGAGTTGGCCGATCACCTCCCTCCCATCCCATACACTGATCAGCTTCCAAACATTCGCTGAGTCATTCCGACTCCCTTCGCAAGGTCGGGAAAATGGCCCGAACCTCTCCGTAGCAACAATGACCCAATTATTTCCTAGGTATTCGTCAAACGAATACGTGATCCTTTGTCGACCAGAACCTGAGATATAAGCCCTCCAATTCTTAGTAGCTATCCTCAACCTACAGAAACGCACCTATGGAATATCTCGTCCCTTCTACTCTGCCATAGACTTAGCTGCCCGAGAACCAGTAAATTTTGCGTCCTATTTCTTCCACCGCATTCACAAAGAATGCGTAGCAATCATCAAACAGGTAAACAAGGGAGGAATGCCAAGATCAAGATTCCCTCATATCATATCATTCCTGTTTCCGGCCATCCTTGCAACACAACCACCACCCAGAGGCCCGGTCCTACTACATGAAGAATCTGTGCAATTATGGGACGATGATGAAGAAGATGAAGAGGAGCTAAATCAACTCTTCCGCCAGAAGAGAATCAGAATCAGTTCTTCTGAAAGTGAAGCACAGGGATCAGCCGAAGGAAACAAAGACGATGACAAGGAAGAAGAAAAGCATGACGAAGAAACCTTCCACGACACCGCCACATCGATGCAGCATGAATCCTCCGCACAGTCATCTTCGCAAGGGCAACAAGAACAGGAGGATCACACTAAAACCGACACAAACTCGTCAGAAGAGGCATCACAGCAATAGTCGGAGTTGGAAAAACAAACAGATGAAGAACAAGTAGCTAAGGATATTTTCGACGAACTGCTCAGAGTAGTAGAATCCACAATTGTTGATACCGCCGACACTGCACAACAAAACGTAGATAAGGTAACGCAGTCTCACTCTGTTCTTCCCACTCCCCTACCGGAGCCGCCACTCGACCCCATTATCCCTGTCCAACCCATCCAACCCAATGAACCCACTGACTCTCACCGAACTCCCAGCAATTGCTCACCGCCTCCTCATCCCAACCACGACCTCAGTTGCCACTTCCTTCAATCCCTACAATCTCTGAACTTGCAAACATGGGCCAACTATTAATTCAATTATCACAGCAATTGCCAATCCAAATGAGAGAAGTCACCGATAATATTCGGAATGAGTTACAACACAAGGTGGATGTCCTAGAAGCAGATATCACGCCTCTGCAAGAAGAGATAGATGCGGTCAAAGCAGAAAACCATCAGCTGCACTCTCAAATTACACATCTCCAAGCCCAGCTTGCAGAACAACAGAAAATTGCCGATCAAAGAGATACCGCACTGGCAGATCTCAACCAAAAGGACAAATTACTAAGCGAAGCACAGGCGAAATCAATCAGTTGAAGTTAGATCTATAGGATAAAGAGGATGCCAGAGTAGCCCTAGGTAATTTATTAGAAGAGACCATAATTCAACTCGATGAAGTAGTACAGAAAGGCCAAGAACAGCACGATCTGGCAATGAAGACTACGGAAGAACTGCAAAGATACAAAGATCAATTAGCTGATGTAAATAATATGCTCAAACGATATTTGTCAAAAGAAGCTCAAACACAGAAGGTAATAACAGATCTACACAGAGAAAGGGACGCATACTCCATAATGATCCAGTTCCAGAATCAAGAGATCGAGAGACAGGAAAATCAATTGGACAATCAAAAAATCAGTATGGAAAAGCAGGTTGCAGAAATGAAGACATCCAGAGATGCGGCTTAATCCAACGAATTCTACCTACAAGAATCTTTTCTGCAAACGCAAGCAGAGATTTTGCTCACCGAAGCCATAGCCTTAAGTTCTGTAAGAATAGATGCACAGCTAATAGAACCGGACACCCTCAAACAATTGTTAGAAACTCTAAAGAAAAAGATCGCCCGCACCTTTAGATTAGCCAAAATATGTACTTAGAAGGCATTATAGATGAGCAGTAGTTTTGTAAAACCTGCGGGTTCAAGTCCACCGTGCGTGCCAGAGTGTTAGCGGCCGCCGGATTGGAAGTGTATAACTGAAATCTTGTTTCACACGTGCAAAAGGTTGTTACGCAGACACGTATTCTTTTATAAAGCAATGAAAAGAGATGCTCAGTGACGTTCGAGAGATCACCAGACTATCTGTCTGGGTGATTGTCTGTAGCGTTATTGTGTGTCGAGTTGGTTAATTCAGAGTATCTTGTCTACTTTCTGAGTATTCTGTGTGTCTCGTCTTGTCTGTTGTCTGTTGGTATCCATTGCGGTTGTGAGTATCAGTTAGTTCGCGTATCGTGTTGTCTCTTTTCTTGGAATGTTCTGCAAAGTGTGTGGTGAAGTCTGTGCAGTTGTGGTAGCTCTTCTAGTATTCGGGTTGTATTAAGTTGTCTTAGTATCGAGGTCCAAGTTCATACGGCAAAGTTAAGCTACAGTAGCATCTTCTGGGTTGCGTACTGAACCTTCAGTACGGTGTATCTGAACGCTTGGATTCTCTGTGTCTTCGGACATTGGTAGGAGTGTGGTACCCATTCGGTAAAGGTTGACGATTACTCTTGTTCTGGTATTTTCAGCAAGTTATGTGCAGATGCAATATAGCATCTTAGCGTATTCGGTATACGTGGCTGAGTTAAACTGTGAACTGTAATGTCTAAGTACAACAGATTCTTGATAGAGCTCTCAGCATCAGTATATTGCTGTGTGTAAGTGGTTAGTTTGGGAACTAAGTACAGGGCCTCTGTCTAACAGACCCCTTCCACACCCAAGAACCCAAGAATCGCTTAAACGCACTTCTGACAGTTAGAATAACAACGTTTAACACTATCTACCTATCTATCTATCTATCTATCTATCTATCTATCTATCTATCTATCTATCTATCTATCTATCTATCTATCTATCTATCTATCTATCTATCTATCTATCTATCTATCTATCTGTTGGTGCATGCCAATCATCAATTGAAGGTTTATGAAGAAATGAAGTCAAGAGATTAAGAAGAGAACAAATTCAGAAATTTGAAGGAAGGACATACTCAGAAATTCAAAGCTATGTACACATATGTACATTAGTTCAGATATGGGTGACTTATACTTTTGATTAGTCATAACTTTGTACATATTTCCCTATAAATATTTTGAAAAAGTCCGGACACGAAGAAGAGAGACATAGAGAAGAGAGTTGAGATGAGTTAGTTGATGTACATTGTACAAATCAACCATCAGAAGTATGAAGAAAATAGATAAGTGAAAAGTTCAGAAATGGCGCGTCGATCTTCTCTCCCATTCTCCTTCTGTGTTTAATTTTTTGAGAAATCCTTTTGCACGTATCTAAGTCAATAGCTAATCTATCTATGACTAGAATTTGAGAAGCTAATTGCAATCAGGCTGAGAGAATTTAGTTTAGGAACATTCATATGTGAAGATCTTCTGAGAGTCGTAAAAATTGGCGCAGATTTCATGTTCAGAGAAATGAACATTGCTCAGTGCATAGTGTAAAGTTTTACACAAGTGAGGGCTCAAAATCTAAGTTGAGAGGTAAGCCATCTATGGCTAAAAGATCTTGATCAAACGGGATTTACTTTGGGAGAATCAGTGTTAAGAAGTTACAGGTGTCAAAGTCACCATTGCAAAGAAGCTGTTTCAGACATAGGTAAAGTGTTTCACACATTTCTCACAGTATACTCAATCATTTTGAGAAATTTAACTTGGAATAGTTGCGCAACCTTAAGGCAAAGCATTGTGCAAAGTTTTATTAAAAAACTTTACAGGATTGATTAGTCAATGAGTGATTAATCTGTAGCAGACTTTCCAGGAAGTTTTAGTTTTCAACAGTTAGCCAAAATTCTGATAATTTGGTGATTGTTTTCTAAATTAAGTGGAGTCAGAAGTTGTTCTTGATATAGAGGAGTTCTAAATTCAAGTACAACTTGTTCTTTTGGAGATTAACATTCTCCATCAGTGGTATCAGAGCAGGATATGTCAAAATTGAAGGGAAGAAGACTCCGACTACTACAGAAACACAAATCTTCACATCTCGAAGGTGCAAAGGGATAAAGGTTGAAGAAAACTTGAAGGTAGACACATTGAAGCTATCAAAAGGATCAGAAGAAGTAGATTCAAAGTCAAGGTACATTTATTTCTCATAAAGATTAAAGAATTGGCAATACAGGTAAAGAAACAATGGGAGATAGTCTCCAAATTGAAAAATTGGATAGAGAGAACTATCCAGCTTGGTCTATGAGAATGGAAGCTCATCTGATGAGCAAAGATTTGATAGCATACATTACAGGTGAAGAAGAGAAGCCTCAGTTCAGAGATCCTAGTGTTCCAACTAGGGAAGAATTGTCAGATTTAAAGAATTGGATGAAGAAGGATGCTCAAGCAAGGAGCATAATCTACATGGCAGTCAATGACTATTTGCTTCCTCACATTAGAGGACTTGAAAGTGCAAGTGACATTTGGAATGCTTTGGAAGAGCCTTTCCAAAACACAACCAAATCAAGGAAGGCTTCACTATGGGCAGAATTTACTACTTTCAAAAAGAAGGCCTCACAATCAATCTCTGATTATGTGACAAAGATGAAGGACATTGCAGATTCTCTAGGTGCAGTGGATGAAGATATTGAAGAAGATAAATTGGTAAGACAAATTCTCACAGGGCTAAGAGGAGATGAGAAGTGGAAGCCTTTTATTTTATCCACAGAACTTTCATTAGATCACTTTACTCCTGATTTGAATCAATTGTTAGGTCATATGCTAACTTTTGAGAATGATGTTAAAGGAGATGTTGATAAGAGTGCAGGTCATGCAATGTACTCTAAAGACAAGAAGAAAGCTAACAAAGGAAAGCAACAATCAGGTGAAGAAGAAGGTACCTCAAACCAAGCTAATTTCATAAGAGGGAAAGGAAATGGCAGAAGTAGAGGAAGAGGCAGAAACAACAAAGATAATGCAAGAGCTTGTTGGATATGTGGTAAGACCAATCATCTATCTCATGATTGTTGGCACAATAATCAGAACAATGGTAATTATCAAAAATTTAATCAAAGAGCAAGAGGTGGTAGATTTCAGAGAGGAAACTTCAGAGGTAGAGGTGGTAGGAATTCTTTTGGAAGAGGTGGAGGAAGAAGCTTCCAAAATCAATCCTATAATAACACCTACTACAACTATGCATCAGATCAGAAGGAGGATTCGACTCTCATTATGAATGCAACATATGAAACCTCACATGAGGACATGAGAGTGTTCTACATTGATTCAGGATGTAGTAATCATTTAAGTGGAAATATTGCTTTGATGACTGATTTAGATCATAATGCAATTAACCATACAGTTCAGACAGGTGATAATACAAAGCATAAGGTAAAGTCAATTGGTTCAGTCAAAGCTAAGGATGGGAGCACTCTTCTGAGTAAGGTTCTTTATGTTCCCACAATTCCAAAGAATTTGATCAGTGTAGGTCAAATTGTGGAAAAAGGATATGAGGTAAGATTCACCAATGATGGAGTCTATGTTGAAGACCCTAGTCAAGGGTATAAACAGGTTGTTACAGGAAAGAAAGAAGGAAGGCTCTTCACATTGAAGGTACAAGGAAATGTTGGACATGCTATGTTCACATATGGAGAGCAGAAGGTATCTGAATTGGATCTTTGGCATAAAAGACTTGGACACTTCAATGAAAGAGGTATCAAAGACATGATTAATAATGATTCAGTGCTTGGGTTGCCTAACATTGCAGGTCAACACATGACATACAGATGTGAGGCATGTCAATTAGGTAAGGCTCATAAGCAATCCTATTCCAAGCATGGGTTTATGTATTCAGAAAGACTTGAGTTGGTGCATACAGATGTGTGGGGTCCTTCAAAGGACTTTAGTATAAATGGTTCAAGATATTATGTCATATATGTTGATGATGCTACTAGATGGATCACAATTTATGTGATTAAAGAAAAGTCAGAAGTGTTTAATACATTTAAACATTATCATGCATATGCAGAAAGGATTACAGGTCAAAAATTGAAGAGACTAAGGTCAGATGGAGGGGGAGAGTATTTTTCAAATGAATTCAATGATTACTTGTGGAATGCAGGTATTAAGAGAGAAGTTACTTGGAGGTACTCTCCTCAACAAAATGGTGTAGCAGAAAGGAGAAATAGGACTTCTGTTGAGTTTGCAAGGTCCATGATGAAAGAGAAGAATTGTCCAAATTATTTGTGGGCAGAGGTTGTAAATACAGCTACTTATTTGGTCAATAGATTGCCTTGTAAAGCTTTGCAAGGTATGACACCATATGAAGCTTGGTGGGGTAAGAGACCTACCTTGGATCATTGCAGAATATTTGGATGCTTGGCATATGCATATGTGCCATCTCAATTGAGGCATAAGTTGGAGCCTAAGGCAGAAAAGTATGTATTCATTGGTTATGATGATAAGCAAATGGGATACAGGTTGTGGAGTCCATCCACAAAGCAATTCCTTGTATCTAAGGATGTTACATTTGATGAGCAAGGTACTTGGTATGCAGGTAAATATAATGTACATGCAGATGTTGAAGAAGTAGTGGATCAAAGGAAAGGTAAAGCAAAGATTCAATTACTTGATGAAAGTGAGAATAATGAAGTACAGGTTGAAGTTGAAGAGAGGCCAAGGTTTGATCCAGAATGTGATGAACCAGAGACTTCAAAAAGTGCAGAAGTTAGGAGGTCATCTAGGCACAAATGGCAACCTACAAGGTATAGCTATGACACCTCATTCTTGACTACTAAAGATTATGCTTATTTGGTAAAAGCAGATGAAGATCCATCTACATATGATGAAGCCAAAGGCAAAAAAAATTGGGAAGAAGCCATGCAAGAGGAGTATGATGCATTGATAGAGAATCAGACTTGGGATCTGGTTCCTAAACCTAATAGTCAGAAAATTATTGGATGTAAGTGGGTTTACAAAACAAAAAGATTTGCAGATGGAAGTGTGTCTAGGTACAAAGCCAGACTTGTTGTGAAAGGGTATGCACAGACATATGGAGTGGACTATGATGAGACTTATAGTCCTGTGGCAAAGATGACAACTATCAGAACTCTCATAGCAATTGCTGCTTGCAAAGGTTGGAAGTTATCTCAATTAGATGTTAAAAATGCTTTTTTGAATGGTTACATTTCAGATGAAGTTTACATGGAGCAACCAGATGGATTCAAAGATCAAGTGAATCCAAATTATGTGTGTAAGCTCAAGAGAGCTTTGTATGGATTAAAGCAGGCCCCAAGGGCATGGAATTATAGGCTTGTAAAGTTCTTGAAAGAACTTGGATTTCAAGCATTAAAGGCAGATAGTAGCTTGCTAGTCAAAGCAAGTGAAGATGGATTCATTTATGTTTGTATTTATGTTGATGACATAATACTTACAGGTACAGATGATAAAGGAATACAAATGATCAAGAAGCAGATGGAGAAAGAGTTCAAAATCAGTGATTTGGGGAACTTATCATTCTTCTTGGGAATGGAGATTTCTTATACTCAACATGGAGTATATGTGACCCAAGAAAGGTATCTTAAAAATTTGCTAACCAAATTTAAAATGGAAGATTGCAGGGTTGCACCTACACCTTTGGAAGTGAACCATAAATTGTCTAGATTTGGAGGAGAAGAATTCAGAGACATGAAGCTCTATCAAAGTTTGGTTGGTAGCTTGATTTATGCTACATTAACAAGGCCTGATTTGTCATATGCAGTTGGTGTACTTTCACAATTTATGCATTGTCCTAGAAAGGAACATTGGATTGCAGGACAAAGAGTACTTAGGTACA
>MU260319.1:227500-232500 GCA_020310875.1 Ceratopteris richardii
GGATTGAGACAATGTACTTACACTAAATGTAATATCCGGCCATGTTAAAGTTGCATATATAAGAGAACCAATCAAAGACCTGTAGATAAGTGGATCTTCTAAAGGTTCACCATATTCAGCACTGTACTTCACATTAGGTTCCATCGGATTACTGATACTCTTGCAATGCTCCATGCCATATTTCTTTAACAAATCTGAAATATACTTTCTTTGTAGAAGATATACGCCATCTTCCTTCTTCATAACTTCGATTCCAAGAATGTACGTCAGTTCTCCTAAATCTGAAATTTTAAATTCAGATCCAAGCTCTGCTTTGATCCTGGCTATCTCACCTTCATTGTTTTCTGTTATTATCAAGTCATCCACATAAATTGAGATATAAACAATCAATGATCCTTCAATCTTAACATACAAAGAAGTATCTGCATTTGAACACCTGTATCCCTGATTTTCAAGAAACTTTACCAATCTAAAATTCCAAGCCCTTGGAGCTTGCTTAAGACCATACAATGCTTTCAAGAGTTTACATACATGACTAGGCTTCTTGGAATCGTCATAACCTACTGGTTGCTCCATGTACACATCTTCTTTTAAATCACCATTGAGAAATGAATTTTTTATATCTAATTGATAAAGATTCCATACCTTGCTTGCAGCAACACTTATTAATGTCCTTATTGTTGATATCTTGGCAACAGGAAAAAATGTCTCCTCATAGTCGATGCCATAACTCTGTGCATAACCTTTACAAACAAGCCTTGCCTTATATCTACTTCTTGAATCATCATTGTTTCTGTTTATCTTGTACACCCATTTGTTACCAATTACCTTCATGTTAGGTTGCCTTGGAACTAAACTCCATGTATTGTTCTCATACAAAGCTGTCATTTCTTCATCCATTGCTTTAACCCATTTCTTTACCTTTGAAACTTCTTTAAAAGTTGTTGGTTCTTGCTCCTCAAGAAGTTTTGCAATATGAGCTTCATGAGAAAATCTTTGCGGTTTCCTTCTTTCTCTTAGTGGATACCTTGATTGGCTTCTTGTCCTACCATGCTTTTCTTGCCTTCGAGTCTGAGTTCTTCTTGATGTAGAACCTTCACTTTCTTCTTCCTGTGACTCAATTTCCTTTGAAATCAAATCAAGAATTTTCTTCAACTTCTGATTGGGGGGAGTTGCCTCTTCATGTGTAATTTGACTTTCTGGTGAACTTGGAGAACTTGGCTCTTCTTCGTGACTTCTTGTAGTTTCTTCTTCATCTAACTGCACTTCATGTTTATACCAAGATTTATTTTCATGAAAAATAACATCTCTCGAAACAATTACCTCTCCCGTATCTCGGTTCACACATCTGTATCCCAGTTGCCCTTCTGCCATACCAATGAAAACCATTTTTTGTGACCTTGGATCCAACTTTGACCTTAACTGTTGTGGAACATGAACAAAACATATGCTTCCAAAAATTCTACAATTAGCAATATCTGGTTTTGATCCATAAAACAATTCATAAGGTGCTTGTTGTACATGACTTTGAGTAGGTGGTAACCTATTCATCACATAAACTGCCATATTGCATGCTTCAGCCCAAAAAATAAGTGGTAAGTCCTTTTCATTTAACATGCACCTACCCATCTCCAAGATAGACATGTTTCTTCTTTCGGCCACACCATTTTGTTGAGGTGTGTATCTGTTTGTAATCTCCTTTTTAATTCCTTCTTCCTCCAAAAATGCAAGAAATTGATTAGAAAAATATTCACCTCCTCCATCTGATCTCAACCTTCTTATGCTTCGACATGTTTGCTTTTCAACCAATGATTTAAACTTTTTGAATATGTCAAACACTTCGGATTTGTATTTCATAAAATAAATGAATGTAAACTTTGAGAAGTCATCAATAAATGTGACAAAGTACTTGCTACCTGCCATGGATTCTTCTTGAGATGGACCCCATACATCAGTATGAACCAAGTCCAAAATACCTCTGCTTTGCAATCCTGCTTTTGAAAAAGAACTTCGTACCTGTTTTCCAAACTGACATGCCTCGCAAACAAAATCCAAATCTTGCTTAGGTAATTATGGTAAACCTTCAACCAATGATTTCTTTGCAATATCTTTTAACTTGCCAACACTGATGTGTCCTAATATTTTATGCCATAAATCCAATTGACTTACTTGAGTCCCATTAACCATTATATAACCTGCATAATCTGGAACTTCAACTTCATAAGTATATAATCTGTTTACCTTTTGTCCTTTTATAACAAAATTTCCATCCTTCTTCTAAGCCTGCCACTGATTATTGTCAAAATCGACCTTTACTCCATTGTCCTCCATCTGTCCAACTGAAATCAAATTTCTTGTAATGGTAGGAACAAACAAAACATCTTTAAGAGTGACATGTTCATTAAGTGGACAATCACCAATGTAAACTACTTCATGCTCAGTACTATCTCCTGTAGCAACTATGACTCATGTGGTTTGAGCAACCACTATCTACATACCAAGTTCTGTTGTTTACCTTCCTCTTATGTGTCTCTGTATGCATAGCCATAAGAACGCTTTCCTTCTGTGTTTGAGCCTCCTCTTGTACTATGTTGTTGTTGTGATGCATGTGATCTTGGCCTCTTCCTCTTTGTCGTCCTCTAAAACCACCTCTTCTATTCGGATTGGAGAAACAATCCCTAGCATAATGACCAACTTTACCACAATAATGGCAGGTAAAGTTACCTTGCTTATTTGGTTGAGTCTGTTGACTTTGTTGTATTGTTCTTCCTCCTCTAGTCGCATTAAAGCTTCCTCTTCCTCTTGCATTATTGTTGAATCTTCCTCCTCCTCTCCAATTTCCTCTACCTCTTGATCTATTTGATGAAGTATAAAGAGCTTGTCCTTGACTACCTCTTTGCAAATGATAAGAGTTCCCACCTTCTATGTTGATTTCTTCAGTCATCATGAGCGTTTGTAAATCTTCAAAGGATGGTAGATTCTCTCGAGTCATGATAGACGTAATGAAAGACTTCCATCTTTCATCTTCTCTCAAGCCATTTAACATGCTATTAAACTTTATATCCTCACTAGGAGATGCATCAATAGAGGCTAATGCTTCAATAAGAGATTTTACCTCAAGAACATAATCATTAACTGATTGTCGTGACTTCTTTTTTACTCTTGTCAGCTCACCTATAAGTTGTGTTTGCCTCGCTTTGTTGGTAGTTGCAAATAATCTTTCTAGAGACTCCCAAGCCTCTCTACTAGTATTCAAACCTCTTATATGCCCAAGCATAGTATTGGAAATTGTTTGTGATATAATAAACAAAACTCTTCTGTCCCTTTCGATCCATTCTTGCTCTCTTGCTCGATCTACTTGTGTAGGAGCTTCTGGTAATACCGGCTTCACTTCTGTACCTGTTATCAATCCCCAAACACCTTTAGACATGAGATAAGATTCCATTATAAATTGCCACATGGGATAATTTCTCCCATTAGATAACTTCTCAATCAATGCGCTCAAATCTGCAATGTTGAATTGTTGTAAACAAAGAAGATAATTCAATAAGTTGTTTGAAAGATTTGATAAAAAAACAAAAGCTCTGATACCACAATGTTGTGTTTACAAACTTGTAAACATCAAAGTACACAACGAAACATGATGAGACCTCCCAAGATCGTTAAAACACCAAGCAAATATTTCCAAACTTCAAAAAACAAACTTTCCACCAAACTTTCCAAAAAACAGAAATAGGTCACTGTAGCAAAATGATCACCAGAAACTCTCTGAGCAGAATTTGACAAAACTAATCATATATTCTGAAAGTAGACTCTCAGTATCATGCTTTAGAAACAAAACATATCAAAAAAATTGGAGTATAGCTCCCAAATCAAGAGCTTGAAGTCAAGGTAAAAAGAAGCCTGCAACAGCAAGGTATGACTAACTATCTGAATTGAAAACTGATGTACAGAAGCAATAAAACTTCAAGATCTATGAGTCATTTTGATACGGATAGAAATTATGAGAGCTAAGGAAACTCCTCCAAGTGAAATCACTCAAAAATACCTCATAACTACTGAGATATGAAAGTTTGAAGAGAGGTATGTCTCTGACGAGGCACCGGATAGACACAAGAAAGAAGATCTGCAAAAACGCCTACTTGCGCGGAGTTTTCTCATTGTAAATTGTACATAAACTAATCTACTTATATAGTACACGTTGTAAGCTTCGCAACGCAACAAGAATAACTCAATTTAGACACCTACACTAAGAGAACCACTCTTTTTATTGAGAGGCTATCAATAGAAGCGCCTTCCTTGTCTAAAAATAGACACCTCTCCTTTCCTTCTACTTTTATCTACTTTTGCTCTAACTTTGGAGATGTGAACGCCTCCACATGTTATTTTTCATAACTAATAAGATCCACAAGCTTCCATATACCATTTTTAATAATTAATAAAATCCAAAAGACTACTTTAGAGCTTGTTTTTCTGTAACATCTATGTATCTATCTATCTACACATCCATCCATCCATCCATCCATCCATCCATCCATCCATCCATCCATCCATCCATCCATCTATCCATCCATCCATCCATCCATCCATCCATCCATCTATCTATCTATCTATCTATCTATCTATCTATCTATCGATCTATCTATCCATCCATCCATCTATCTATCTATCTATCTATCTATCTATCTATCTATCTATCTATCTATCTATCTATCTATCTATCTATCTATCTATCTATCTATCTATCTATCTATCTATCTATCTATCTATCTATCTATCTATCTATCTATCTATTTATCTATCTATCTATCTATCTATCTATCTATCTGTTGGTGTATAAAACACCACAAGAACCAAACTAATGTGGTATTAGAAGACCTCGATAACCATCATTAGCTTAGCAAAACTCACATTGTAAGTATTCATCTCTGAATTTAGTGAAAATCAAAATTTCATTTCACAGAAATCTGCGCCTTTCCTTCAATCCTTCAATCTGACCT